>JAHNEJ010001732.1:0-253461 GCA_022559845.1 Amorphophallus konjac
TTATTTGATCTCCGTCCAAGCAATCGTCAATATTTGAAAGACCTCCTTCAAGGTCGCCTCATTGAAACTTCAGGAAAGATTCCAAACAGTAACATCACAAGCGTGTCTCATCACACCTTGGCCTCAACTTATCAGTCCGCTCCCACTTCATTTCAGTCCACTTCGATACCATTCCACTACGTGTCGCTCCCTTGCAAAGCAGACGCCAAGGCGGGGCAGCTGTAGACACGCCATTCTTGACATCTCATAGAAAGTCTCATATTACTATACGACGCCCCGCGATGGCCTACGCATTTCGAATCGCTCGAGTGCTTCCTTTTCCTGAGTCTTCTTCCGCCCTTTTCGGCATCCGGAATCGTCCCGTCACGGCATTCGGACGGCATCAACACCAGTCGAACGCATCAAGAGGTTCCGGAATCAAGAAGGGGGTCTGCCAGGCGGCCGCCGACGCCTGATCCAAGGACCCGGGTGGGTCTTAATGGGGGCGTCCAGGCCCCTGGACGCCCCCATGATTTTGATTTATTTTATTTTTTCTTCAGGGCCCAAAATTAAATAAAAAAAAATAAAAAAAAATAATAAAAAATAATAAATTAATGGAGGCGTCCAGGCATTTGGACGCCTCCATAAAAAGAAAATATAAAAAAAAAATATATATATTGCCAGTTGGCATATAAAAATAAAAAAATTAAAAAAAATGTATATATATTAATGGAGGCGTCCAGGCCCCTGGACGCCTCCATAAAAACAAGTACAAAAAAATATAAAATGCCAGCCTTGGCATAAAAGACAAAAACAATAAAAAAAATAATAAACTTTTGGAGGCGTCCAGGCCCCTGGACGCCTCCATTAACTCACTCACGGGCGCCGGCCACCGAACGACGGTTTGTCGTGTGTGAAAAAAGCCAAATTTAGAGACGTCCAGCTGACTGGACGCGCCCATTTCTGAATCACGAGGCGCCGCTCACAAAACCACGCGTTGTGCCAAACCGCGTGCGGCCGTCGTCGGTTTTCGGTGGACCTGTTAGAGGCGTCCGGGACCCTGGACGCCCCCATAAAAGTATTCTAAAAAAATCAATAAAAATAGAATAAAATATTATTTCGGCCCTGATGGAGGTGTCCAGGGTCCTGGACGCCTCCACCTTCCGGAACTCTATAAATAGAGGCCCCCCCCCTCAGTTCTAGGGGAGCTAAGCAATGATCCGATAGGCTGCCGGAGCCCAGAGGCTACGGAATCATTTTTCTAACCCGTGGGGTCTTTTGTAGGTGGAGGTTCTGCCGGCTTCTCGTGTGCCTACGCTCGCGAGAGGAAGGTCGTCTTCATCCACCGCGCTTCCACGTCGTCCCCACGCTGCCGGAGCTCCGCCGGATTTCACCCTCGGCTCATCCAATAAGCCTTTTCTTCCCCTTTTTCTCCATAGTCCTTTACATTCATCATATTGCATCATCTATCCCCCTTCACAAGGGGGCCTCTTCTCTTATACTTCTTACATCCATCATCTCATTTTCCTCCTACTCGAGTCCGAGAGGGGTTTAAAAGATAACACCAACCAGGTGTGTGTCTTGCCATCATTTCGTTATTTTTATCGCAAGGATTCGAATACTACACCTCCATCTTTCTAATCCACTTGTCATTTATTTGTCGTTGTCTTGCAAGGGTACCCGAGGAAAGCCCTCTCCGTCGGCCGGCCGGAAGGAGAGGAAGAAGCAACCCGCCATCTCCCGCTTTTGAGGTAGGCGCGATCACCTTCTTATTTTGGGGTCTTTTGGCCCCTGGCGATCACATCTTATCATCGAGGCCGCGGCGAGTCACTTCCCCAATGGCCGTTTAAATTTCTGTTTCCTATATTCTCTTTATATTTTGTTATATATTCTGCTTATATCATCGAGGCCGCGGCGAGTCACTTCCCCAATGGCCGTTTAATTTTCTATTCCTACGATCTCTTTATGCTTTGTTATATTCTGCTTATATCATCGAGGCCGCGGCGAGTCACATCCCCAATGGCCGTTTAAATTTCCGTTCTTATATTTTCTTTATATTCTGTTATATTCTGCTCATATCATCGAGGCCGCGGCGAGTCACTTCCCCAATGGCCGTTTAAATTTCTGTTCTCATATTTTCTCTATATTCTGTTATATTCTGTTCATATTCTCGAGGCCGCGGCGAGTAACTTCCCCAATGGCCGTTTCAATTCTTGTTATTTAATTTTTGCATCATTCCCGTCCCCCCGAGGTCGCGGCGAGTCACTTCCCGCTATGGCCGTTTAATCCCCATATTTTGCTATATCATACTTGTCCCGCTCGCCCCGCCGGAGCAATCTCCCGTGGTGGCCCCTTCTCTCTTTCCTCTCATTTCTGTGTTGCAGCAAACAAAACAAACAAAAAAGAGGAGCCCGCGCGCTCTCCGCTCTCTCCGCTTCTTCCCCGCATCCCGCTCTTCTCCGAACCGCGTGACGTCGCTCACAAACCCTTCTTGTCTGACCTGACATCAGATTCCCTTCTCTTTTTGGTTGGCGGGCTCGGAGCGTGTGGACGCATCTCTTTCTGCTTCCCTTTATCGTGAGCAGTTTTGGAGCGGGGCTCCAGATTGTCTTCAGCTGATGCTGAGCTTCTTGGATGATCCTCTGCCTTCTTCTTTCCCTTGTGAGTAGATGTCGGAGGAGCCATGGCAGCGGGAGGAGGAAGAATGAAACAGGAAAGGGTTTGGGAGAGCTCGGAAGATAGAACGACAAAGGCTTTCGAAGGAAATGAAGACGAACGGCGGTCACGTTTCGCTTTTAAAGGAGTTTCGAAACCCTTTTCAGTGAGCGGTTCACCCGGTTCAAGTCCGTGAACTGGAAAAAGTAGAAAGTGGTTCTGGAATCGTTGCGTTGACGCCAAGGGATACAGCGTCGACGCAGTGAAGCAGAAACAAACGAATATATGCAAGAAGAGTAGCAAGAAGGTCATCTGTACAAGGAGTTTTCTTAAGATACTGAGATATGGAGTAGAGATGCTTATAGTAAAGGATTTTTAAGTATTGCAGATCGAGTTCCCATGAGAGAGATGTGTAAAAAAGGCTCCAATTCAATTAATGATAAAGAGAAGAAATAATCTTAAAGCATTGAATTAAAAAAAATGTGAACCATCAAAGGCACCTGCCTGGAGAAAAAAAGAGGAACTCTTTTCACACTAGAACCATTTACATTTCTGTTCCTTATATTTGTCAATTTCAAGTTGCCTTTTGGAGAGAGAGAAATTTAACTGGCATTGATAACAGACCAAGTTGAATAACGAGCTTCAGATCAATCACACTTACATGTTTTCATTATTTTTCACATTTGCAGCATTTTCAACTTATTTTACGTTTTCATTTGCAGTCAAGTATGGCTAGCCTTTTGACACGGGTACACATGTTTATTAGACACCCGAGTCCCCGGTTACTCAGCATAGCAAACTATTCTGCATAGATGGATCAGAGTTGGCAACTTACGTCATGACATGCCTATCAGCACTTCATAGGTGCTTGAAGGTAGTTTCTCAGTCAATAGTTACCATTGCTCTGAAATGGTTTATTTTTCACTTGAAGACAGAGATAGTGGCGCACCTCATGACTTGCTCTTTAGCACTTCTTTGGTGCATAGGGCTAGTTTCTCAGTGAATAGCCACCATTGCTCTGCATTTTATAACATGTGTAAGAGATTGTTTCTTCAGCGTTTATACTCAATATCTTGGTTTTATTACCAATACAAATATTAAATTCCTCTACACACAGTGGTTTCTTTACTGTTGAACAATATAAGGTTTGAGAGATGACAAGGTCCTGGTTTTATTAAATTGTTCAGCTTTTATTCCATACATAGTGCATTATTGGGTTCAAAAGTTCTTGAATTCAAACACCATAAGAATTATAGATCTCCTATCATTAGCTTTTCATAGAGCTGTTCAGAACATATCTCAACTCAATAGGAATTTTCACTGTAACTCCCCCTGAATTTAAGACATCGTCTACATGTCTCAGTTCTCTAGAGTTTTTCCCTCATACAAGAATGTCAAGGAGGCTTTATTGAGAGATAAGAACGGAAGGGACGAGATAAATGAACAGAGCAAGTTGATTTGAGATAGGGAAGTCTCCAAAAGAAGAGTATATAACACTGCTGCGTTGACCCAGCCTTATAACTGCGTTAACTCATCCATCAAGGCCGCTCATAGATGGGTTCTGTTTCCGAAAACAACTGATCACAGCGTCAACTCAGTCTCATTGCTGCGTCAACTCATTCAACCAGCCAGAGACACTTCACACCAGATTCTCAAAGAACAAGCTGTCTGGTGCGTTAACCCTATTTCCACACTGCGTTAACTCAACCAACCAACCAGCAATAACAACTCTGCACTTTGTTCATCATTTTGACACCAAGAAGGTAATCTGAAGCTAACTCCCCCTCAGACCATGCATGAATGAAATTATAACAGCCAATAAAATGAGTATCATGCTGAAACTATATTCATTATGAATTTATTGATGGAAAGATAGACATACCAAGCACAGAAGACTAAGCTCCCCCTGAGTTTATGACATATACACTTCAAACCAAGACAAGTTTAATCATTCATTTTCTAGAAGATAAGTCAGGCACACAAATCAGGCATCCATATTATAATTGCACAGACCAAGCTCTCTTCTAAGATAAGAGAATCTATCATTGTTCAGAGGCTTGGTAAAAATATCGGCCAATTGAGATTGTGATTCAACAAATATGAGTTTAAAATTTCCTTTTATCACTTCATCTCTTAAGAAATGGTGTCTAATTTCTATGTGTTTGGTCCTAGAGTGCTGGATAGGATTTTTGGCCAGGTTTATGGCACTTGTGTTATCACACAATATGGGGACACACCCAAGATCAGTTTGATAATCTTGGAGTTGGTGTTTGATCCACAACACTTGAGTACCACAACTCCCTGCAGCGACATATTCTGCCTCTGCAGTGGATAGTGCCACTGAGTGCTGTTTCTTGGAAGCCCAAGAAATCAAACATCCTCCCAAAAATTGGCAATAGCCACTCGTGCTTTTCCTGTCCAGTTTGCATCCAGCATAGTCTGCATCTGAATAGGATACAAGATCAAAAGAACAAGACGCAGGGTACCAAATCCCTAAATCTCGAGTTCCAGCAAGGTATCGAAAGATACGCTTGACAGAACTTAAGTGGGATTCTCTAGGATCAGATTGAAAACGAGCACACATGCATACACAAAATTGAATGTCTGGCCTAGATGCAGTAAGATAGAGGAGTGATCCAATCATACCTCGATATGTTTTTGCATCAACCTGTTTACCTGTCAAATCTGCATCCAAGTTTGTAGTGGTGCTCATAGGTGTGCTGATTGCTTTCAGATTTTCCATTTTGTATTTCTTAAGCAACTCAGAGATGTACTTTGCCTGGTTGATGAAACATCCTTCCTTGCTCTGAGTGATTTGCAGACCTAGAAAGAATTTAAGCTCACCCATTAGACTCATTTCAAATTCAGTGGTCATTAAGCTGGCAAACTCCTCACACATGCTGATTTTAGTGGAACCAAAAACTATATCATCAACATAAATTTGAACCAGAATAATATCTGAATTTCTTACCTTGGTGAACAGAGTTTGGTCCACTTTACCTCTAGAGTAGCCTTTCTCTGTGAGGTACGAGCTGAGTCTATCATACCACGCTCGAGGTGCCTGTTTGAGTCCATATAGAGCTTTGTCCAATCTGTACACATGGTTAGGATTTTCTGTGCATTCAAAACCAGGGGGTTGTTCAACATAAACTTCTTCCTTTATTGACCCATTTAGAAAAGCACTCTTCACATCCATTTGATGTAACATTATTCCATGACAGCAAGCATAAGCAAGTAATAATCTAATGGCTTCTAATCTAGCTACTGGAGCAAAGGATTCCTCAAAGTCAATGCCAAATTCTTGATTATAACCCTGTGCTACCAGCCTAGCTTTATTCCTAACTACCATTCCATTTTCATTTTGTTTATTTCTGAAGACCCATTTAGTTCCAATTACAGCAAGCTCTTTGGGTCTTGGCACAAGATACCACACCTTTTTTCTTTTGAATTGATGTAATTCTTCATGCATTGCGTTTATCCAATTACTATCTTTCAATGCTTCAGCAACATTTTTTGGTTCAATTTGAGAGACAAGGGCTAGATTATCCATTTCCTCAACACCTCTAAAATGAAATCTAGTTCTAACAGGTTCATGCAAGTTACCAATGACATTGGATAAAGGATGATCCCTTAGCATCCTGACATCGGTTAGAGAGTTACCTTCATTTATACCTGAATCACCATGGTGGGTTGATTCTGCATGATCATCATTTGGCCTTGTCTCTTCATCTTGGAGATTCTGTTCTTCCTTTTCTTTAAGGAAATTCCCTTCATCTTCATCCCTACATGATTCCTCAATCTTAGAATTTTCATTCATTTCATCAAACACAATATGAGGTGATTCTTCAACAGCATGTGTTTTTAGATTTAGGACTCTGTAGGCCCTAGAGTGACTAGAATATCCTAGAAGGATGGCAGGTTCACTTTTAGGTTCAAATTTGTCCAACGTCCGTTTGTCATTATTTTGAACAAAGCATTTTGATCCAAAGGCTCTAAAATAAGCAACAGAAGGTTTCTTACCCTTCATTAATTCATATGGAGTCTTTTTGGACTGAGGTCTTACCATTGCCCTGTTCACAATATAACAAGCTGTATTTACCGCCTCTGCCCAGAACTTCCTTGGGAGTTGTCCTTCAATCAGCATAGTTCTTGCCATCTCCACAAGGGTTCTATTTCTTCTTTCCACAATCCCATTTTGTTCAGGAGTTCTTGGAGATGAGAACTTGTGTGAAATTCCTGTGACTCTGCAAAAATCATCAAATTCAGAATTGTCAAATTCTCCTCCATGATCTGACAAGATAGATGAAATGGCAAACTTACCATCCTGTTGCACATTCTTGAAGAATGCTTGAAATTCTTCAAATGCATCATTCTTGTGAGTTAGAAAGAACACCCAAGTAAACCTAGAGAAATCATCCACTAGAACAAATCCATATTTATTTCCACTCACACTAGCTGTTCTAGTTGGTCCAAACAAATCCATATGAATGAGTTCAAAAGGTTTAGATGATTGAGTTTCAAGTCTGGACTTAAATGATTTTCTGGTGTGTTTACCTTGAGTGCATGCGCTACAAACTTTGTCATTTCGTTTAAATGATACATCTGGCAGACCTTTCACCATGTTAAACTTTGCTAACTTATGCAAGACGCTATAGCTAGCATGCCCTAGTCTGCGGTGCCACAGCCAAGCAAGTTCACTTTTATTCACAGCAAGACACAGATTGTTATGTGCAGGGTCATCTAAATCTACAACGTACATGTTGTTTATTCTTTTTCCAATGAATTTAACTTTATCAGAACTCATCTCTAAAATGGTGCAAGTGTGATCATCAAACACAACTTTATTTCCTTTATCGCACAGCTGGCTTATGCTAAGTAGATTATATTCTAAGCCATCAACAAGTAACACATCATCAATGAAATTCGAAGGATTTTTACCTACCTTACCTTTTCCAATAATTTTCCCTTTATTGTTTCCACCAAATGTAACATGACCCCCGTCTTTCTCTATCAAGACACAAAATTTTGCTTTATCCCCTGTCATGTGCCTTGAGCAGCCGCTGTCGAGATACCACCTATTATGTACAGCTGCAAGACACTCCTGCAAAACACATTACACAAGAGATTTTGGAACCCAGATATACTTGGGTCCCTTCAAACCATAGGACGTGTTCAGGTAGGATATCAAGCTCTTGGGGATCCATAGTTGCTGTTGAGAGGGTCTTTGATATGGTGAGTTCAATGATTTGACAGACTTGTGATTATTCCTGTGCCATTGATAGTGATGACTCCATGAAGTATTAGGGAAATTTGACTTAAGGACTCTAGATGAATGCATGCTTCTTGGTTGATTGAGAGTTGAGTGCGTAGACCCTTTAGTGTTGCTGCGTTGACTCATCCACCTGCCATAACTATCATGAGGGTTCTGGTACATGTACTGCGTTGACTCATGGTAGTGACTGCGTCGACGCATCTGAGTATTTCTAACCGAATGCCCTTTCTGGAAGGCTAGGTGCGTTGACGCCATGTGAGCAGTGCGTTGACGCGGTTGACTTCTACCACGCCTTAATCCTTCTGATCTTCTATAGGATTGCTGTTGGGTTGATGAATCAAATCTAGGATTCCTATATTGACCTGAAGAGGCATATTTGAACATAAATGTGCTTTTCTGTTTGTTAACATTCAATGTTGCCTTCCCTTTCTCATTTCCTTTTTCTTTTCTTATTTCATTAGATTGTTTTGATCCTTTCTCATTCTTCTCATCCTTTTTGTTTTCATCCATTTGCCTCTCTTCAGATGTGTCCTTCCCAGAGACAAATGTCACCAATCTAGCTCCCAGTTCTTTCTTTTTAGTAGGATTGAATCCAAGCCCTTCTTTTCCAAAGTTGCACTTAATTCCCATAACAGCATCAAGGTTGTCTTTACCCTGTGTCATTTTTTCGAGGGATGCTTGTTTGCTTAGGTTCTCTTCCTCTAATTTCTTCAGATTTTCTTGAAGTTTTGCATTGACTCCACAAATGGCCTCATATTTCTCTTCAGCAATTTTTACTTCTTTTTCCAATTTCTGCATTCTTAATTTCAATTCATCATGCATCTTCAATAGAAAATCATTTTCTCTCTTTATTTCAATTAGCTGTCTCTTATACTCATCTTTTTCTTCCAAGTCCCTTTTTAGACACACGATTTCAGCATCTAGTGTTTTGACTCTTTCATTCAAATCATCTTCTGGACTGGTTTGAGTTTTCTTTTTCTTTAGATATTTATTTTCCTTTTTAACATCTTCATACTTATCCAGCAATTCGTTAAAAGCTTCTTCCCAATCATCACAGGAGAAGTCTGCAAAGGGAGAGGTTACCTCGACTTGATCATCACCATTTGCCATGAAGCACATTTTCACCTCGCTTTCTTCTTCAGAGGTGCTTTCTTCATCTTCATCTTTTTCTTCATCACTCCAAGTGCTTACCATGGCCTTGGGCTTTTTATTTCTCCACTTTGACTGTGTCTTTTTCACATTCTCAGGACACTCTGACTTGATGTGTCCTTGTTTCCTGCATTTGTAGCAAACAACTTTATCAGATTTCTTAGGATTATCTGGCTTGAGTTTTGAGCTAGTTCTTACCTGATATCCTTTATATCTATCAGTCTTACCTCCCTTTCTTAAGAATTTTCTGAATTTTCTAGTAAGCATGGCTATTTCACTTGAGTCATCATCAGATGAAGGTGACTGACTATCATCTGAGCTTTCCTTGCTGCTGGAACCAGCCTTCAATGCAAGGGGTTTTTTCTTCTTCATGTCCTCATCTGCTCTTTTTAAGTTCAGTTCATAAACCATAAGAGAACCTATTAGCTCGTCTGGTTTGGTGGTGGGAAGGTTCCTTGATTCCTCAACGACCGTGGCTTTGGTATGCCAGATTGGAGTTAGGGATCTAAGAATCTTCCTAACTACCTCATAGTCACTGTAGATCTTTCCCAAACCTTTAAGACCATTCACAAGAAGAGTTAGTCTGGCATACATTTCAGATACACTTTCCTCAGGTTTCATCCGAAAAGATTCATATTCTGAAATTAACATGTTAGCTTTTGTCTCTCTTACCTCTGAGGTACCTTCGTAGATTACCTCGAGTCTATCCCACATTTCTTTTGCGCTGGAGCATGAGGATACACGCGAGAATTCCTTGGGATGGAGTGAGCACTGCATAATGTTCATGGCTTGCCAATTTACGTTTGACTTTCGAATTTGCTCCTTCACCCAGAGTTCTTCATCGCCTTCAATTTGGTATGGCCCTTTGCTCACTACTCTCCAGATTTCATGATCCTGCGCTCTTAAAAATACTTGCATGCGATTTTTCCAGTACGAATAATTAGTCCCATCAAAAAATGGTGGCCTATTCACTGCGTACCCCTCAGGCATGAGTCCTCTGTTCTCCATTAGTTCTCTCTAGGCTGTGAAACCTTTGCAAGAGAGCCTGGCGCTCTGATACCACGTGTTGGATCGAGAGGACGGTCAAGCTAGAGGGGGAGGGGGTGAATAGGTTGACCTTATAAAAATTATAGTAGAGCAATTTGAATCAGAAGCACCACACCTAGATGATTAATTGAAACACTGAAGCAAGCCAATCAGAGAACGTGCCTATCATGCATCTAGCGAGGAACAGATTGCGAAGATTAAACCAAACCACACAAGAGACCGCAATTTTAAGGTGGTTCGGTCACCCAATGGAGACCTACGTCCACCTCCCCACTCAACTAGTGAGGAACCCTGCTGAGCTTCACAGCTTTGCTAAACCGAGGAAGTAATTCCTCTACACTGTTGACTACCCCAACAGAAAACAACGAGGAACAAATCCTCAGATCCGCTGTCAAACAGCTTGAAGGCACACAGCCTTAACACCCCTGATCTCAGCACAGCCCGCTGAATCAGAATCACCCTCTCTTCACTAAATCCAGTGAAGGAGAGGAATACAATGTTCAAAAAATAATAGGAAAACTAAAAGATAAGAAATCAAACTTCAGCACTTGGACGCAGCGGAATTTAGATCACCAATAGAGAGATCCATGTCCATACGCATGAGCTTCGATCCTTGAATCTCCTCCGTCTGGAATGTAGAAGAGTCTTGGTGGCGCGATGATCTTCTGATCTGGTTCTTCAGCAGCCTTCGTCTAGTTCTACTCTGAGCCTCTCTCGTTCTGCTATACGCCTCTTTCGTTCTGCTCTTCGCCTATATCGTTCTCACCTTTTTCCTCTTCAATCTCTTTCCTTTTGTTCTCGGGTGAACCTATTTTGTGGTCTTCCCGCGCACAAAATAGTTCACGTGAGGCAGGTGGGCCACCACCCTGATTTTCTGGTTATCCTTATGATTGCTCACGTGGGGAACCTTCTGGAGTGGTAGAAGCTACGAGACCTTATCCGCTTTTGGCTGATGTGGCAGATAGTGACTGAAGGTGGGATCCACTTATCGTGCTCTGCAACTTGGATTAGATGGCGTCGACCCTCTTGCCCCAAGGAGTTAACGCACCCTTCTTCAAGCTTCAGGTTTCATGCTGAGTGCGTTGACGCAAGAAGCAGCTGCGTCCACTCATTAGTTGCGCTTTATACAGTTGTGGCAATCCATCGTACTGCAGCGTCGACTCATCGAACTGCAGCGTCGACGCTGCCAAGGTACTCCAGAGGCTACGCCAAGGAATGCTTGAACTGCTGCGTTCACACTGCTTGATCAAGGCGTTGACGCATCAGAGTATACCAGTAAGCCATTGCTTCTCCCTTTGTAACTGCTGCGTCGACGCAGCTCTATCTTGGCGTTGACGCAGTGGAGCAACTTGTGAAGATATTGGTGAAGGCTTCTTCGACTGCTGCGTGGACGCTGTAAGCTCCCAGCGTCGACCATGTTCCTTTCTAGCACAAGGATGAAATCAAGTGAAAGCATTTATTGAATCAAACTTTAATTCATCATTGAATTGAAATACATCATTCATATCTCATGGTTGTCATCATCAAAACCAGGGGCACAACAGCCTTCCCCTTTGTTTTCCCCCTCTCCTATGGAGGTATGGGGGCATGGTTGATGTTTTTAGGCGTTTCCCGCCGTTTCGCTCTCGGGCGGATGTGACGGTCCTTCCAATGACCGTCACACTATGTAACGCGCCAAGGTGGGTGCGTTACAGCCCTGTTCAGCCAACGGGGGTTTGTGAGCTGTGGCGGTCCCACGATATACCGCCACAGGTGCTGTGACGCACCTGGGTTGGACAGCCAAAGTCATTCGACCGTTGGTTTTTGACCGTTGGGGGTCAAGGCGTGTGACGCACCAGGCTTGGCGCGTCACAGCCTTGTGACGCCCCTGTGTGGGTGCGTTGGAGCTAACGAATCCCCACGTTGTAACGCACCAGAGTTGGTCCGTTACATGCTGTGACGCACCGAGTGGCACGCGTCACAGCTGGTTTTCAATTGTCTTGTGATGCACCAGTGTAGGCGCATTACAGGCTGTAACGCACCATGGTAGGTGCGTTACACGCTGTTTTACACTGATCATGTGACGTGCCTGTGATGGGCCGTCAGGTGACTGTGACGGTCCGGCCTCGACTGTCAGAGACTGTGACGCGTCTAGGGTAGACCGTCAGGCTCTGGACTGCGTCGGGAGGTTCGTAGTCTCGCTTCTCGTCCGACTGTGGTCACCGTGCGACGGTACCGGTACGTGGGGCGATCCCCGTACATCATCGGATGCGGACGTTGTTTTTCGTTGACTCGAGAGTCTATTCCTTCAATGACCCTCCACTAGTCGTAGCCTACCTGCATGCGAGTGGACCCACCAGGGAGTGGTGGAGAGGCTACCCTGAGGATGATTTTTAGACTGGTTTTCGTCGGACCCCTCGTCGGTAGCCAGAGTCCGGCTCCAGGGGAAAACCAGTTAGAGGCCAGACCTAGGACGTACGGTCTGTGTGTGCACACGTGGTTGGGGGCGGTTGGACCCACATCGACGGGCGTGACCCCAGGTAGTCACTTGTTTGTGGTTACTTGTTCGGTGTCTGTGCCTCTGGTAGGCGCTACCACGTTAGGCAGTTCACCTGCGATGCGATGTAAGTCGTCAGGGGACGCAACCGGCCTTGCTTCTAGTGGGAGGTACTCCTGTTGAGTCGGGAGTGGTAGACTGTCAATCTCGTGACTTTGACCTTCGGGTTTTGGTCGTGTTGACCGTGGTGTTCTGGTCGTTTCACCGTGGCACGTGTGTCGGATTTCGTGCCGTGAAATCGGTGTTTTGTAGATAGCAGGGCTTTCCTTCCCATGGTACTCGCTTACTGCTAGCATAGCGGTTTCTCCGTTTGCGAGGTAGGGTTCGAGTGATCCCTACTGAGTCTTGTTCTGAGACTCATTCCCTGGGTGTTTTCACCATGTTTCAGGTGAGGCGCGGCTTCAGGGTAGCACGTCTGAGGTTCAGCGTGGTTCGGGTGCCCAGCGTTAGTGCCAAAGGTCAGAGTCGGGATATGTCCCGTGTAGCTGTACTTTTCTTTCTTGTCTCTATACTAGTTGTGGACTGCTGTTGTTATTTTATTGTTATCTTGTGGACCTTGTATTAATTAAAATGTCATTTATTTCCTGCTTAATTATATAAACTGTTTAATTTCTGTAATTATTTGTGATACTTGTGTAGTCTCCACACCTTCCTTCTAACCCTTCCGAGTCTTCGGATTCGTGGGTGGCGGTGCGAGTCTCGGGTTATCGGGCCTTCCCGATAATCAGATTCTCTGGTCGTTACAGCTGGTATCAGAGCGCGGTTGTAGAGTTATACGAGAATCATAGGTAATTGTAGTAGTCCACTAGTCCATAGCAATGATGTACAGTTGACGCTGGCATCGGGCATCGTGTGTTTTTCTTAACCTTGCTGTTCCGTGTTTCTTGTCTTTTGCTTCAGGAGCGAGCATGGCGCCGAGGCGGGCGACTCGCTCCCAGCAGGGGCAGTCGGCTGGAGGTCAGGAGATCCAGCAGGAGGTTCAGCAGGAGCAGGAGGAGCAGAGTAGGGTGCCACCTGCGGCCACCGAGGTAGCAGATGTTGCGAGGGTTCCGGGGGTCAAGGATTTCTTTCGTGGCATGTACCAGCTTATGTCGCAGTAGTTCGGCGGAGAGGCTGGTGAGGTCTCATTAATCAGGGGTGAGCCAGGTCAAGTAGTGAGGGATTTCTTGCAGTTCCATCCACCTTACTATGGCGGTCAGCCAGACCCTGATTTGACTCGAGATTGGCTCGACGAGATGGAGCGGGTGTTCAGTTCCGCGCGATGTACTACAGAGGACAGAGTGCTGTTGGCCTACAACCAGTTGCAGGGTATGGCTCGAGTGTGGTGGTCTTCCGAGTGGAAGACGTCTTTTCAGTCGCGTCCCCTGTGGACGTATAAAATTGCACGTCCATATGTCCCGCCGAGCCCCGCATTAATGTCAAAGTCAAAGGAAGAAGACCCGGAGAGACTGGCCATCCAGGGCTCCGGGAAGATACTATCGCCCGGCAAATCCCCGCATTTGCACGGGCGCATTAAGAGACCAAGAAGTGACAGGATGTCCTCCTGAATTGACACACTACTACGGACCCACCCTCGGGCCCCTAACGGTGAAGAAATATCCCAAAGAATGCACAGCTTCAAGTTCCTGAAGCAAAAGCAAAGGCCCCTGTCAAAATGGCACCTTTGGTGACTCCAGCGGCACTGGCCTGAGGCCCTTCAGCGGCACGGCCTCAAGCTCCCAGCGGCACGGCCCTTCAGCCCTTCAGCGGCACGGCCATTTAGCCCTTCAGCGGCACGGCCATTTAGCCCTTCAGCGGCACGCCTCATTCAGGGTTTCTGTCAAGGTTTCACACCAAGTCTATACATCCATCAGCTCAAGTCTATACACTCTTGGACCAAGTCTGTACAGCCCGTGTGTTTCATGCATTCAAAGTCTATACATCCTGTAACACAAAGTCTGTACGTTGGCTGATTGCTGCAACGCGAAGTCTGTACATTGCTCTCTGTTGTGCTCGTGCATCAATTTACCAAGTCTGTACATTGTGTTCCATGCACGCAGAGTTTATACGTTCATGTGCATAGGCAGTGCATTCGGTTGTTTCATGCATACACGAAGTCTATACGCTCATGTGGCAAGTCTGTACAGGCTCATGCATGCTCACGGTGTAAAGTCTGTATAGAGTTCATACATGCACACTAAGTCTATACATCTAAACTCAAAGTCTGTACATCGTCTGCTAGCACACACGCAGAGCCTGTACATACCCCAGCCATAAGTTCCAATTTGCCTGCATAGATCTCGTGACTGCCAGCGGCACGGGCGTTCTGCCCTCAACACCTGCACCCTTTCCCAAGCGGCACAACACTGAAATCCTCCCGAACGGCATGCACCGGTAGAAGATACAACAGTCAATAGGCAGACCCATTGGCACGCAGTCCAGCCACTTCAAAGCCAGCTAGCGCCTGTCTCCATGTCACCTTCTGGCTAGAGAGGGGGAGATCTTCACCTGACGAGGAAGATACCGAAGTCAACCTCGGATGGCAGTGCCATCATGAGGCTCCCCCGTCAACCGTCCACGTATAAAAAAGGCCCTCCAAAAAGAAAAAAAGGAGAGAGAGGATCTGCGTGCGAAGAAGCCCGTTCGAAGCGAAGAAGAAGAGAAGAAGAAGGTAGAATAGAGGAAGGAGAGGAGGAGAGAGCATATGCTGTAAGGTGGGAAAGGGAAGGGTGGCGGTGAAGGGAACGATTGCCCTTCCTCATTCTGTCCCTCTCCCCCGAGTTTTCTTTCTTTTTTTCTCCTTGTGATTCTTTTGTTTGCTTGGATGTACTAGGCTACATTGGGTCTTCTGGCCATGGCCTTTGTCGTTTTGAGTTTCTCATGAATAAGACACCGTTTGATCTTGCCTTCGTTTGGTACATTTGTAGTTTTCTCCTTCCTGCTAGTTTATGAGTCTAACGTTTGTCTTTGGTTCCCCAACTCCTTGCTTGATCTCCCCTCCCGTGGCATGGGTCTGCTCGATTGAAGCGTTCAGCTCTTGGCTTGATGAGGTAAGGCTAACCTCTCCCTCCTCCTAGTGGCACTCTGCAATGCAACCCTTTTTTTCTCTTTACCCTTTTTGCAGCCCGTCGAAGTTTTATGGACCTCTACTTGGTGTATTGCCCACCCACCAGCTAGAAGACTCCTCAGCCTTTCTTTCAAAGTCCGCAGCACCCTACACCCATTCCAGCCTCCCAATCATCCTACCACTCAGACCTCCAGCGGCACGCCTCTCCCATTCGTCCGTTTGGCGGCATAGCCCTCCTTTCGCTGTCTCAGCGGTACGCACGCCCCTCTTGTCTGCCCAGCGGCACAGCCGTCCCCGTGTCCGCCCAGCGGCACGCCTTCTTTGGCCACCAGCGGTACACCTCCCATTCGTCTGCCAGCGGCACGCTCTTTCTCTGGCTGCCTCAGCAGCACACCCTTGGGCTGCCTCAGCGGCACACATTGATTATCACTTCCCAAGTGTACTCATAGTTTGCATCAGTCTACTGGTTCCTCGTTCGATGTTTCCTCCGAGTTTTCCGAAGTTTCCCTAAAGGCGGCTGCCCAGGCACCCCCCTCAGTTGTTGGTTCATGCCACTCCTTGTGGGCATGTTCTTTGTTATTCCTTTACCCCCCCCCCCCTGGTCAAGGGGAGGTGCTGCCGAATTTTTGTCAGGAATAACAACAAATTTAAGGGATGAAAAGAAGCAGCAAACATATGGATTAAATAGCAACGGGACACTCTAATCAACTAAAAAAGGGGGACTGTACAAGAATTCAAGGAACTGAACTTAACAAGGCTTCAGGAACTGCATTGCTAAATACAACTTGAGACTCAATCTCATGACAGGAAACTGAATGCTTGACCATCTAAGATGCTTCATCATGAACTGAACAGGGTCTCTCTCTCCCCCTTGAACTCTATCTCACCCAGCTAAGCTACGCCCTGACCACTTTGACCCTTCACTCCCTTCAACTCTCCAGCGGTACACCTCCGAGCCCTCTAGCGGTACACTCTCTTCAACTCTCCAGCGGTATACCCCTGCACCCTTCAGCGGCACATTTCCCATTCTCCAGCAACTACGCATTCCCCTCAACTCCCCGGCGGTACACTTATCTCTTAACTTCCTTGGCCCTCCAGCGGCACAACCGTTCCCCGCTCAATCCTTAGCCTCCCAGCTGTACACCCTAGCCCACTCCCTTGAGCGGTACACCCTAGCCTCCACCCGCCAGCGGCACACCTTCTATCCTCCAGCGGTATGCTCCCCTTGGCCCTCTAGCGGTGCACTCCCCCAGCCCTTCCAGCGGTACACTCCCAGTGCCCCAGCGGTACGCTCCCCTTGGCCCTCTAGCGGTGCACTCCTCCAGCTCTTCCAGCGGTACACCCCATCATCCCTCTAATGAATATATAGGTATAAAAAAACTGTAATAAAAGGGATAATAGGTGATAACAATAATAACGAGACAAAAGGGAGTAACACAAATAAAGGAGCGGTAACGATACATGCCACTCAAGGCGACTCACGAACATAACGACATGGTCTTCATCTCCCCTTTCGGATTCCGAGTCTGGGAATATTAATGACGCCCTCGTAAGCCGAGCATCATCCTCGGGAATCATCTCCCTCTTCATGGTGACTGCCCGGCCCTACCTCGGGCCAATATCTCATCAGGGCACCCTCCTCCTGTTGGGATCCCACCTTCCCCCTGTATTGAAATTGCCATACCCTGGCAGATATTTGTACGGGTTGTTCCCCCGTTACCGTCTCATTTTCCGCATGAACTTTCGTCCAAACATGGAATGGTCCATCGACGACCGACATGACCCGCGTATTTACGCCCTCACCCCGGGCTCACCGCGTGGCCCGACTACCTTTTTCTCCCTGCATTAATTAGTATTTCTTTCAACCGTGGAGCCCTTATTTCTGGCAATTAATGAAGGGTATTCCCCTCTCCGAGGGGATGTAAATGACATTGTGACCTTTATGGCACAATGGGCCTCAGTCCCGACACGAACTACACAATCGCCTGACTGAGTCAGATCGAGCGCACCATGGGCTCTTCGGAGCCCGAATAAATTGTCACTTTGTGACTGGCACGCCCACGCACCTAAAAAAAACAAACAACGTAATAAGCGGATTTTAGTGCGTCCACATCCCCTTGAGCAGATTGCGTGGAGTGACTTTGTCTGTGCTTTTGAGCGTGCCTATTGTCCAGAGTATATTGCTACGCAGAGGATGCGTGAGTTTTTGGAGCTGGTCCAGGGCGACATGTCCGTGTTACAGTACATGGCCCGATTTGTTGAGCTGGGTCGGTATGCACCCCACATCATGGAGCATGAGAGGGTGAAAACTCCATAGTTCGTACAGGGCCTAAGGCAGGACTTAAGACACCATTTGATCGCGAACGCTGCCACTGATCTAGAGACAGCATCTCGTGTCGCGGCTTCCTTGGAGATGGATATGCAGAGGACTCGAGGACCGATTAGCCAGGGGTAGTCTTTGTAAGGTCGCAGCCAGCAGTCGGCTACCCAGCAGCAGGGTTCTTTCCAGCATGCGTCGGGTGGTTCAGGAGTGCCGGCACCGGCAGCGTGAGTGACAGGATCGGTGTCTTTTGGCTCGAAGGTCAAGAAGTTCCTCGGGAAGAGTTTCCGAAGGAAGAAGAAGGGAGGCCGTGAGCAGTAGGCGTCATCGGGCAGTGTACAGCAGCCGGTTCCTTTTTAGCGTCACGGATCAGTGGGTGGATCGCGAGGACCGTGTCCACGGTGTAGCGAGTTCCATCCAGGCAGGCAGTGCACAGCGCCGATAGTTTGTTTCCGGTGTGACCAGTCAGGGCATATGGCGTGTGACTGTCCTCAGAGGCAGTAGCAGTAGTTTCCTCAGCAGCATCAGGTTCCCCAGTAGCAGAGGCCATAGCAGCAGCAGCACCAGCATGGACATTATCCACCGCTACCCAGGTCAGCTAGTGTGGGAGGCAGACAGAGAGCTCGAGGCCAGATTACACACATGACCAGGGCAGAGGCAGTGGCGTCGCAGCTCGTGGAAGGTACCGTTCATATTTTGAGTTGTGCGGCTTGGGTTTTGTTTGATTCTGGCACGTCTCATTCGTTTATTTCGGAGGATTTTGCGCTGAGTATCGAGGAGCCGGTGACCCAGTTGTCCTGTGATTTGGCAGTGGAGTTACCTTCGGGTGATTTTATGATCACTCCGTATTGTTTCGATGGGGTTCCTGTGTGGGTTGAAGGGCGGAGTTTGCCAGCCAGGCTCTATGCATTGCCGCTTCAGGACTTTGATGTGATTTTGGGCATGGATTGGCTCGAGGCACATCATGCGTTGGTGGATTGCGGCTTGAAGAGGGTTTATTTTTGGCGACTTCATGGACCCACCTTCTATTTCCAAGGTATCAGGTCTTCCTCTTCCCATTTCCTTATTTCGGCGATTCGAGCTCGTTGTATGCTTGATGTGGGTTGTGAGGGTTTTCTCGCTTCTGTGGTCTTGGTAGACCAGCCGTGTCAGGATGTTGAGGACATTTCGGTGGTGTGCAAGTTTCCTGATATTTTTTCGGAGGACTTACCTGGATTGCCTCCCCAGCGGGAGATCTATTTCGTGATCGAGGTTGTGCCGGGTACGGGACCTTTGGCGAAGGTTCCCTACCATATGGCCCCCGCTGAGTTAAGGGAGTTGCGGGCGCAGTTATAGGAGTTGCTGGCCAAGGGGTATATTCGTCCTAGCTTTTCCCCTTGGGGTGCGCCAGTGTTATTCGTGAAGAAGAAGGACGGTAGCTTGCGGTTGTGCATTGACTACCGGCAGCTGAATGAGGTGACCATTAAGAACAAGTATCCGTTGCCACAGATTGATGACTTGTTCGACCAGCTTCAGTCTGCTCGAGTGTTCTCGCGGATTGATTTGCGGTCCGGTTACTATCGCTGAGGATTCGCGAGTCTGATGTGGAGAAGACTGCATTCAGCTCGAGGTATGGGCATTATGAGTTCTTGGTGATGCCGTTTGGGCTCACCAATGCCCCCGCAGCCTTCATGGACTTGATGTAGAGGGTGTTTCGTCCGTACTTGGACCAGTTCGTGGTCGTATTTGTGGACGACATCCTAGTCTATTCGCGGTCTGCCGAGGAGCACGCGTACCATTTGGGTGTGGTGCTGCAGACGTTGCGAGATCACTAGTTGTATGCGAAGCTCAGTAAGTGGGAGTTCTGCCTTCGTGAGGTGCACTTTTTAGGGCACGTGATTTATGGTGATGGTATTTCCGTGGACCCCGCCAAGGTCGAGGCAGTAATGCAGTGGCCGAGGCCGAGGTCGGTGACGGAGATCCGGAGTTTTTTGTGACTTGCGGGCTATTATCGTCGATTTATCCAGGATTTTTCTCGCATCGCGGCCCCAATGACCAGACTTACGCGGAAGGATGTGCCTTTTGTCTGGACTGATGAGTGTGAGCAGAGTTTTAGGGAACTAAAGAGATTGCTCACCTCGGCTCCGGTGTTGGTCTTGCCTTCTGGATCGGGAGGTTTTATGGTGTGTACAGATGCTTCCGGGGTCGGATTGGGTGCTGTGTTGATGCAGCATGGTAGAGTGGTGACGTATGCATCTCGGCAGCTGAAGCCCCACGAGGAGAACTACCCTACCCATGACCTGGAGTTGACGGATGTGATCTTCGCGCTGAAGATCTGGAGGCATTATCTGTACGGTGATAAGTTCAAGGTGTTCAGTGACCATCAGAGTTTGAGGTATGTGTTCACGCAGAGGGACGTTAACCTCATGCAGAGGCGCTGGATGGAGTTTATGAAGGATTATGACTTCACCCTATCTTATCAGCCGGGCAGTATGAACGTCGTCGCCGATGCTTTGAGTCGGAAGGTCGCGGTCAGTGCCTTGATGTTGTGGAAATGGAGGCTCTGGGAACAAGTGCCCGAAGTGTCATTCAGGCTCAAGATTCCCCAGGAGCCAGGGTTAGCGGTGCTCGTGAGTCTAACTGTCATGCATGCTATCCGCCGTCAGGTGACGGAGGCTCAGCATGCAGACCCTGAGTTGCCCCAGATTTTGGCTATGGCTGATGTGGAGCTCGGCGATGACGGTGCTGCGAGGTTTCGTGGTAGGCTGTACGTCCCAGCCGATGAGCATGTTCGTTGTGCGGTGTTACGCGAGGCTCATGGGAGCAGGTACATCGTACACCCGGGTGCGACGAAGATGTATCGGAACTTGCGGAGGCAGTTCTGGTGGCCTGGCATGAAGAGAGACGTTGCCAAATTTATGGTCAGGTGCCTGACCTGTTAGCAGGTGAAGGCGGAACATCAGCGACCAGGAGGTACTCTCCAACCCTTGGATGTTCCCGCGTGGAAATGGGACCACGTGACCACGGATTTTGTGGTGACTCCGGGCGGGCAGGACAGTATTTGGTTTCTGGTGGATAGGCTGACGAAGGTGACTCGGTTATTACCGGTCAAAGTCAGCTGGAGTGTGTCCAAGTTGGCTCGTCTTTATGTGGAGCGGATCGTTCCGTTGCATGGGATTCCCATCTCCATTGTGTCGGATCGGGATCCGCGCTTTACGTCTGGATTCTAGAGGAGTTTTCAACGAGCTCTTGGCACAGATTTGGCTTTTAGCTCAGCGTACCATCCTCAGTCAGATGGTCAGTCTGAGAGGACCATCCAGACTTTGGAGGATATGTTGAGATCCTGCTGCCTGGAGTGGCAGGGGAGTTGGATTCACCACCTACCGTTGGTGGAGTTTGCCTACAACAACAGCTATCATTCGAGCATCGGCATGGCTCCTTATGGGGCGTTGTATGGGTGTCCGTGTCAGACTCTACTTGATTGGTTTGAGGTTGGTGAGCGTGTTTTGATGGGACCGGAGTTGGTGCAGCAGTGTGTGAACATTGTGCACTTGGTTCGTCAGAACATGTTGGCGGCCCAGAGTCGGCAGAAGAGCTACGCTGACCGGAGGAGGCAGCCTCTTGCGTTCACCGTGGGCGATCGTGTGTTCTTGAGAGTTTCTCTGATGAAGGGGGTGATGTATTTTGGATGGCGTGGGAAGCTGAGTCCCCGCTACATTGGTCCTTTTGTGGTTGTAGAACGCATCGATGAGGTTGCTTATCGGTTGCGGTTACCCCCTGAGTTGCCGTCAGTGCATGACGTGTTTCACGTCTCGATGTTAAGGAAGTATATGCCCGATGACTCTCATGTGCTTGCGGATTCTGTTTGGCCCGAGGTGACTCCAGATCTTTCTCTCCCAGAGTTTCCAGTCCGCGTGGAGGATAGGCGAGAGCAGCACCTGCGGAACAAGGTCATCCCCTTAGTCAAGGTGGTGTGGCAGCAGCACTCTGGTGGTGAGGCTTCTTGGGAGCGTGAGGACGAGATGCGTCAGTAGTTCCGTTACTTGTTTGAGTGAGTCTTTCTCTTCTTTTCCCTTGAGTTATTCTCAATTTCGAGGATGAAATTCCTTTAGGGGGGAGGGCTGTAATATCCTGGACCTTTTAGATCCTTCTTCGTGGGTTCCAGATCTGGTTTCTCAGAGTGTCTGGCTCCGTTCTATTTGAAATTTCGTTTCGGACATCTTTCGTGTTCGGATCGGCGCGATCCGGAGTTGTTTCGGAAGCCCGGAGTGCGTCCGCGGCTTTTTCCGCATGTGTCTTCTGATTTTCGGAGTGTGTTTCGGCAATTCCTTCGGAACCTCGTGGTGGGTGAACCGGGTCATTCACCTACGCGAGTGTGGTACCGTTGCGATCGGTGCATTCTGAGGATCCCAGAAATGTAATTTTTGAAATTTTAGTATTTTCTGAAATTTCTGGATTTTCTATAAATATCCCCCTTTTTCTCTCTCTCCCCCACCCTCTTCTTCTTCTTCTTCTTCCTCCTTTCTCCCCCACCGTGAGAACGCCCCTGTTGCACCCGAAATTATCTCAAGTTATTTTGAGAAATTGTTGCTATGCAATGTTCGACGAGAAGAACGGCGTATCGCCAACATCGTCAAACTACGGAGTATCTCCGTGATTTAGGGTCCATTGATCCAACAATATTATCATGGTCGACATCGCAATGAGAAGGTTAACAAGGAAGAAACATGCGTATACCAGTCAGAGTAGCCGAGCAAGTGTATCACACGGCACAGACAGACGTAAAGCTTCCTTCCTATGTGGTGATGAACGGCTAGACAAACAAACAATACTCCTTCCACCGATGTGATGTTGCTACGCGGCAAAGGAGCGATCTACCCGAGATATATAGCTCCACCACGGCTCTCCTCTAACCCAGGATGACGAAAACAGAGCGGAACGGCGTTGAGAGGAGTCAAAACGCTCCCAGAGGGGTCAAAAAAGTACCCGTATCTGTCTGTGATGAAGCCTCCCAGGTCAGCTTCCCGCAAGAGCACCAGCGGGGTCAGGCGCAGGAGCCAGGCGCACAGGCTGCCTCCAGCGGGGCTAGGCGCACTGTGAACTGCAGCACCAGCGGGGTCAGGCGCAGGAGCCACAGTCCCCAGGCACAGTACTGCTAACCTGCACAGTGGTGGGGACACCACCGGGTCCACTACCGGGCCCACTACTCGGAGCCGACGCCGTACTGCCCCGACACCGAGCTTGTGCCTCGGAGATCCTTCCTGAAGACTCGGCTTATGGCTACGGTAATATATTGCGTATTGAGTATATGTATTTGTGTGTGTATGTATACATGTATTCCTACATGTATTTTTCCTTTCGTCTTATTAGGCTAGTCATAGTCAAATAACATGTGTGTAGTTTTTGTATTTTATTTGATTAAAACCCACAAGTCAAAGTGAGGTGGGTGGGTTTTGTTTTATTAGGCTAGGACATATGTGTAATTATGAGAGTTTAAAAGGTGTAAGTGTTATAGCCTCCTCCTATATAAGGAAGGCTAAGGGTGTGTTACGAGATATGATGAATAGAATGAAAGCTTTGGTTTGTACATGAGAGAGCTTCCGCTCTTTCATTTCCTTCCCTCTTTCTCCTTGTGAGTTTGAGTGTCGCTCAGTGTGAGACCGTCCGGCGTGAGGCCGAGCTGTGTGAGATAGCAAGTTATCCGTTCCCGTCCTGTTCATGATATCGAAGTGCCGTCGATCCATTTTCACGTCGCCACCGCGTCAAATTGGTATCAGAGCCTAACACGGCACCTCCCTCGACCCCGGCGTCCCCGGCATCAATCTTTCTCTCTCTAGATTATTAGAAGTGAAAAAAAAGAAAAGAAAAGAAAAGAAAAGAAAAAGAGAGAAACTCACGGTTGAGAGAAAGGAGTGAAAAAAAAATTGAGAAAAAAAAATCATGTTCTCTCTCTCTCTCTTTTTCTCTCTCGGTTCTACCTCTGTTCATCTTTCTCTCTCTCTCTTCATCTATCTCTCCCTCTCTCTGCTTTCTCTCTCCCTCGTTCTCTTTCTCACTAGTTAATCTCTCTCTCTCTCTCTCTCTCTCTCGTCACTGGGTTCCCCCCCGTCGTCTTCTCCACCTCCGGTCGCCGCCCCACCGGCGACAGCCGCCGCCGCCTACGCTGTCGCATCGCCTGCCACGCCCGGCCCCTGCGATCGCCGCTACTACGCACGCCCGACGCGCACGGCCCGCTCCGACGCGTCCGGCGCTCGCCGCCTGCGAGCGCTTTGCCCGCGCCCACGGGAGCCCGCCCGCCCGCAGGCGCTTCCCCATCCGCGTCCGGCGGCTGCCCGCCGCAGCGCGCCCGCACCTGCGCCCAGACCGCGCCCGCCAACCGGTAGCGGCCTCGTCGCCCATGCCCCCCCTTTAAACTTTCTGGGCCGCAACGGCCACGGGCATCCGCCGCGCTCCGCGGCCACTGCCGCCCGCCGCCGCACGACTGCTGCACACCGCCGCGGTGCTGCCACCCCCTCCTTCTCCTGCACACGCGCCCGAGCGCGCTCGCCCCGCAGCCGCGCCCGCCCGGCGCAGGCCCGCGCCCTGCTGCAGCGCCTGCCCGCTCTCGCCCGGCACCTGCGCACGCACCCGAGCACCACGCCCGAGTGCGCCCGCCGCCCTGCTCTGCCGCCCCACGCCTGCGCCAATCGTGCGCCAGCGCTCTTCGCCTGGACGCTGCCGCCTTGCGCCCACAGCCGCTCACCCGTTCTAGCGCCTTCACACCTCGCCAGTGCGCCCGGTCGCACGTAGCACCGGCGCCTTGTCGCCCCGCCTCCAGCCGCTTTCTTTGACCATCTAAGAAGCCCGCTTGCCATCCGCGTGAGAAGGTCGTAAGGGAGAGGAGGCCGTGTGAGTACCTCGCGTGAAGAACGGCCCCTGTGAAGGGGGCTCATGCCCACGTAGACGTCCGCCTGCCTTTACCTTTGGCTGGCCGCCCCCCCTGGCCGACCACTTCATGCCGTGGAATCCGCTGAAAGAGTTGGTAAATTTTGAAAAAAAGAAACGTGGTTTGAAAAAAATAGAGAGGTTTGAAAAAGTCAAAAAATGTAGGTGAAAAAAATAGAAAAGACAAAGAGAAGTCAAAAAAAGGGGGAGTTTATATATATATATATATATATATATATATATATATATATATATATATATATATATTATTGGAAAAAGTCATAAAAATGGGTTTTAAAAAAGGGCGCTTTTAAAATTGAAAAGAAAAGAAGTGTTGAATATATATATATATATATATCTATATAGATATTTATATATCTATATATTATTTGATTAACTTCTTAGTTGTGGCACCCAAAAGTCCATAACGACGGCTAGGACGGTGCTCGAGTCGCCCGGAAGCCGACAGAAGATCCGTAAATTACGGAACGTGGGTACCGGAGAGTCTCCCTGCGAGGAAAAGCCTGATCTGATTTATCCCCTGCGTGGAAAATTTTAAAGCGGTTTTGTAATAAATTAAAATCCTCCCTGCGCGGAGTGAATTCATTGTAACCGTCAAGCTTCGTCGACGCCGTGCGGGCACGCACGTCCCCCCTCGCCTTCGTCTCCGGTCGGAGCTTGACTTCTCAGTCAGCTAGGTACGTGCTCCAAATCACTTGCTTATTTAGTATCTTTATCATTTGCCGCGCGACGAGGTGAGCGAGATCCCGATCCATGCAACCAGTGTCCTGAGTGCATCGCTATGGATGGAAAGAGAGAGCTTGCTTGCACCCATCCTTAGGCCCTAGACTGCCGCATTAGAGCACCCTAATTGTCAGGAGGTAGTTCTACAACTACTTCACCTACGGGCGAGCAACTTTCCCCTGATCGATCCCTTCAAATTGACCCTTTGCATATCAGCTGGGTCCATAACTTGTTAATTTTTGATCCCAGGATTGCATCATCTAGGTCCAAGCTCGTGCATGTCACGTTGGTCTAGGAATTCATCAGGTCGTCTAGAACGCATGGAACAAGAAAGATATATGTCCGATCCTGACCTCATCGCCTAGTTTGAGGGAATGGATGTAATATTTGATGGCACGCATGTCGAGTACATGCAGGTAGGAGACATTTTCGAGAGTTCTAGCCAGAGAAGATTGGGTGTAGTTCGCTGTCTCTCAACACCCCAGGAGGACGATTGGCGTCGAACCTCTATCTTTCAAACCTACATCATGGTGAACTCTCATCCCTGCAAGGTAATCCTTGACAACATGAGCTGTATCAATGTAGCCTCTTCAGACTTTGTCTCCCGTTCAGGTCTACCTACGCACCCTCATCCAAACCCATACAACGTGGCTTGGGTCGATGACACTTCTATCCCAGTCACCACCACATGTGTCAATCCCATCCAATTCCAGTCCTACCAAGGACAAATCTTATGTGACGTAATGCCTATGAATGCCGGGAGCGTCATCTTAGGACGACCATGGATCTATGATGTCGACCTCGCTACCTTTGATCGGTCCAATCAGTGTTCATTCTCCTACAACGGGAAGAAGATTCAGTTGTACCCGGTACCCCCAAAGGTGACCCCGGGAAAGAGTTCCACCTCCACCCCCACCGGAACTCCCAAAATTCAGGAGAATCCCCAAACTCCCACTGAAGGGAAACCTCCCCTTCCTTCTTCTCCTGCATCTATCACACTCGTTCCTGGGGCCCCTAAGGTTAGCCATGACCTAGTTAGGTGCCTTGACTCCATAAATGTCGGTGAGTTAAACAGAGGGGTTGCTGAGGGTGCTCCTATTTTGGCTGTTGACGTCACCATCACACCCGAGGAGTCTCGAATCTCAGTCCCAACTGAAGACCCGGCCATACTGCCGGACTTCCAAGGCATCGTCCCCGAGGACTTGCCTTCTCAACTCCCTCCCATGCGTGATTTACAACACGCTATTGAGCTTGCCCCTGGGTCTACCCTACCCAACCTTCCCCTCGAGTCGAGACTGTCCAAGGGTGTGTTACGAGATACGATGAATAGAATGAAAGCTTTGGTTTGTACATGAGAGAGCTTCCCCTCTTTCATTTTCTTCCCTCTTTCTCCTTGTGAGTTTGAGTGTCGCCCGGTGTGAGACCGTCCGGTGTGAGGCCGAGCTGTGTGAGATAGCAAGTTATTCGTTCCCGTCCTGTTCGTGATATCGGAGTGCCGTCGAACCATTTTCACGTCGCCGCCGCGTCACACAGGATTGGGAAGTCCTTGAGCCAACGGGAACAACTGTGGCCCCCGTCACGTTCGGGTGGAACCGCCAGCGGGGTCAGGAGGCAGCGAGAATAACTGTGGCCTCCATCACGTTCGGGTGGAACTGCACTGCCAGCGGGGTCAGGAGCGGAGCCACGTCCGAACTCGAACTGCTAGTGAACCAGCGGGGTGAGGCCAAAATAACCAACTAGCAGGGAAGGAAACTGCCACTTCCGGGGTGGAGAAGGTTGTTGGGTATGGTCACCTCACTCTTCTTCCCCCCCCCCCCCCCCCCCCCCCCCCGGGGGTTCCGGTCACCTCCCGGGCCAAGGGTGAGTTTAAGGGAATTGTCACCTCCTTGCTCACTTCATATGCACCTCTTCAAGTGATGGAGCTTGGCTTCTGCGGTTGATATCCCTGGTCAGTGGGGCCCCCTTTGGACATCCAGAGGGGTCAAAGTGATCTTTTGCTACCCCACCTTGACACCACCTTGACAGAATTTGGGCGAATTTGTGTATTTGACCCCTCTGGGCCCTTCTGTATTCTATAAATAGACTCCCATGGGTCCAAAAAAAGGAAGAACCTAGGTACATACGGAGCACTTCTCGTACTCGGAGCATCCGGTGTTTGGAGTTTGTTTTGTTTGTCTTGGCCTGTGAGGGGTAAGTCCCCGGGTCTTGTACTTATGCCCCTAAGGGGTATTTTTATAATTACGCCCCTTAGTGGGCCAGGTTGGCAATTATGTCCCTCAGCGGGCTGTGTTTTGTAAGTCTTTACGTCTCGGGACAACTAAGTTATGTAGTTATATCCTTATAATGGCGGAATTATAAAAATGTCCTCACTGGGACCGTAAAAGTCCAAAGTCATGTAATTTGTAGTTATACCCTGCAAATTTTATAAATTGGGACTACGTCCCTACCTCCCGCTTTAATGCGAACTTTTGTACAGTCGATAACTCGTCGACAATCCTTGTACTCATTTGGACTATAAAAACACTCGACATATCTTATGTATGTCCGCGGGGAAAATTACAAGAAAACCCCTCGAATTGTCAAAATTGCATATGTACCCTCTCCTTCGACCAAGTTGATAGATGTGTGCCTTCTATGAAGCCCCTTGTCATTCCTTCGGTCTGGAAGTGTTGTCAGCTCAGTCCAGCACTCGAGTATCATCTCAAACCTAGGTCTAGGATTTCGTAAAATTATCGAACTACCCCTTTGACCCAAAAATGACCTTAGAGTCCTTTAAACCCTCCAGAAATGGCCTCAATGCCTTGGGAAGTCAGGAATCCAGTCCTACTTCCATTCTAGCCCAGAAATTTCAGCAATACCCCTGGCCTGGGAAAATTACCAAAATACCCTTGGAGTCCAAGAAATCTTCTTCTACTTCAAACATATCCACGGCTTCCGCATATTTGCGTTGTTATTCTTAAATCTTAGGGTTTGGCTTAGACCTAGCCCTAACTCAATTATTTCTGTTCGTCGATAGTGGGTGAGTGTACATTGTGAGCCCTCCAAGAGAGTTTACCCTCAACATCAGAACCCCTGTAGAAGTCTTTTGGGACCTCTTTGCCAGTTAAACAAAGGTGTTCGGACGTTAGGCCGATGTAAATCAATACTGACTCCGGTCAATGGGGAAAGGTCCAGCACTCGAACCCAAATCGTCTGATACTATGCGCACACACAGAATCACCCTCTACTCAGATAGGGGGGGATGTTTCTTTTCAAAATGAACGAAAATCTACCTTTTATCTACGATAAAAGTCGACCTAGATTTTTTTCGTGTCTCACAGACTGGCACGCCCGGTGGGACCTTTCCTGCCTTTCTTCTTTCTGTCAAAGAAAGTCCTCTAATCCTTCTTCAAGGTTCTGATTACCCCTCTTCCTCTTACAGGACGGGAAGAGGAGGGCACATCTCTCTGTTCATTTGAGAGTTCTTTGTGCATCTGCACGCCACTCCGTTCGTGCTACGCACCACCACCACCAACAGCAGCAACAGCAGCGATGGCAGCTGTCACCTACGGCCCCCAAGTTGTTGCCGATCATGCCAGGTTCGGATACCTGGCAACCCCGATCATTTTTGGCGACTTCCCAGCGGTCGTCGGCTCACCCTTTTTCCTGAGCGTTGTGCCCGTGGTTGAGGTCAGCTCAGCCACGGCTGTGACAACAGTCGCTGAGGGTGTCAGGCCCTCTACTGCAGCAACCGGCCGGGTTCGCCCGGTCAAGAAGACAACTGTCGGGGGCGTCAGGACCTCGGCTCCAGCAACCGACCGGGTCAATCCGGTCAACAATACCATTATTGGGGGTGTTAGGCCCTCTACTGCAACAACTGGCCGGGTCCGCCCGGTCGACAAGGTAACTGTCAAGGGTGTCAGGCCCTCAACCTCAATTGTTGGTCGAGTCCGCTCGGCTAAGAAGACAACGGTCGGGGGCGTCAGGCCCTCGGTCTCAACAACTTGCCGGGTTAGTCCGGTCAACAAGGTCGTCTCTGAGGGCGTCAGACCCTCGGCTTCGTCGATTGGTCGGGTTCACTTGGCCAAGAAACCAATCGCTGAGGGTGTCAGACCCTCTGCTGCAGCATCTGGCCGGGTCCATCCGGTCAACTCCTCAACTGTTAAGGGTGTCAAGCCCTTCATCCCGACGACCATCCGAGTTCGCTTGGCTGCTATGTCAACGACCGAAGGTGTCAGGCCTTCTACCCCAGCTGTTGGCCGAGTCTTCTCGATCAATCAAATCACTACTGGCGTTGCCCCTGCTCAACGGAGGCAACGCCGTCGCCATAACGATCCCAACTCCAATGCGGCCATCCTCAGAGGTGCTGCCCCTGCTCAACGGGGGCAACGCTGTCGCCGTCAGGATGACGCCATGCCTATGGCGGGCGCCACCACTATCGCCCCTGCTCAACGGGGGAAACGCCGTAGCCGCAAGGGTGCAAAGTCCAAAGCGGCTGTCTCTCGCTCCGGTAAGACTGTAATTGTCGAAGACATCCGCATGCGGCTCGATGGAGGCGAGCCGATCCTGCCACGGGATCGTCACGTCTCGACTATTCCTACCTCCAACCGCTTCGAGCCCCTCTGGCAAGTCCGGGAGGACGGAGCGAAGAAGAAGAAGTCTGCCGTACCGGCGGCAATCCAGGGCCCTCTGCAACGGCCCAAGCCACGAGCTCCCCGTCCAAGGAGAGGGGGCAACCCAATTGAGGAGCACCAGCTCCATTTGAAGAAGATCTGGGTCACCAAGGAGGAGGCCCGAATCATAAGGCACGTGAGGGCGGAGGAGCCCTTCCGCATGTCGGAGCTTCAGCGAATGCGGAGTCCGCCAAGCACTAAGGCCTCGATGTCTGCGGGATTTACATCTCAACTCCTACGGGGGCAAAAGCGCCGAGGAGCCGGCAAGAAGGTGCGGCCGACCTCCCCTTGGACTAGTTCCACGCACACGGAGGAGGATCGCTCCCCTCAAGCATCTACATCCCGAGTGTATGTCTTCGACAGACTTGGGAGGCCTCCCAAGCCGGAGCGACAACCGCCCAACAAAAAGCGGGTAGTCCAGGTGACCGATGACACCGTCAAAGTGTTCACCTGTTACGCCACCTCCGGTAAAAAATAGCCCGAAGGCACCTCGGGGGAACTCAATCAGCCTCTTCAATACTCGAGGAGGTCAAGGTCCGGGTCCCGGGGCCTGGCACAAACACAAGCAGCGCCAGCCGCCGGTACAGCTCAGCCCGAGCCGGCACGGCAAGAAGAGCGCCAGGAAGACGTCCACAGTTTTGATGGAGACAGTCACTCCCGGCACGAAGAAGAGCTGGGAGAAGAGCCACGAGCCCCCACAGTGGAAGAGCTTCGACGGGAGAACCTAGAGCTCAAGAACCTGCTACAGTCGCTCTTGCGCGAAAAGGAGGTTCATGCCCCACCTCAGGCGGCACCGGCTGGAGCGGATCAGCCGCCTTCTCCCATTCCAGTAGCAGCCAATGCCTATATCACCGCTGCAAGACTCCCACTGGCAGTGGACTTCGAAGTCCCGCCACATGAAGTCAATGCGTGGTCATCTGTTACTCCTGCTGCATAAAGCCTCATGGCGTAGAAGCAGATGATTGAACGCATTGTAGAGGTGAAGTTTGCTCAACATGGAGAGGGAGTGGCCACCGTTGATTTGTACAGTGTGCCTTATCCCCTCCGCCATCAATTCAAGAAGCTTCCGCCTGATTGCCCTAAAGCCCCGAAGCTCCAGAAGTTTAACAGGCAGGGCTCTCCGCATGAACACATAGCCTATTACATGACGGCCATGGGTGAATTAGCCCTGGAAGAGGCATATTTGCTACGGTATTTTGCCACGTCTTTGACTGGCACTGCCTTCCAGTGGTATTCAAGGTTAAAGCCCAACTCAGTATCTGATTGGGTTGATATGCAGAAGAAGTTTGTCGACAGCTTCCAAATGGTCGAACGCAAAGTCTCCCTAGCAGAGCTTTGTTCCCTTCGACGGAAGAAGGGTGAAACAGCATTGGACTTCATCAAGCGATGGAGGGACGTCAGCATGCGCTGCGATAACCCTCCGATGCCTGAAGATGCAATCACCATCTGCCGCAGGGGTCTCTCGGCAGAAGTCAGTGAAAAGCTTCTGGGCTCCAACATCAGAAGCTTTGACCAGTTGAATACAGTGGTTGCGGAGATTGAGATGTTCTTTGCTGACCACCCTACACAAGCTTCTGCTAAAGGCAAATCCTCCAAAGACCATTTGACTAGCGGTAAAGAGGTGAATGGCATCGACTTCTCCCCGACGAATGGAGATAAAGGGGAAGGAAAGTCTAAAGGCAATGGCAAGAAGCCTGATGCCAAGGCAAGTGCGTCTCGGTTGGCGGAGAACATGAAGACGCCGTATTCCTTCAGGAAAGAGCATACTAAAATGCTCTTTGATCTATGCATGAAAGAGCATCTCATCACCCTACCAGATCCGCGGAAGCCCTCAGAGGTGGACAAGACAGAGGATCCTACCGATTGTGTGTATCACCGAAGGTTGGGTCACACCATCGGCGACTGCTATATTTTCAAGAATATAGCGGAAGAGCTCATTCAAAAGGGCTTGGTAAATATGTTGGGCCATGCAGTCGACCCACCTCAACCTCATGCCTGGAGCCGATCGAACTGGTCGGCTAATGTGGTTCATATGGTGACGATGGTTTCAAGGTCTAATGCCTCTGAGGCCGGGCCTTCAAATCAACAGTCCCACACTGGCCCGAGGGCAGCTCCTTCCTCATTCCCTGAATGTCTAGCACTGCGGAGAACCATTCAGAAAATCCGAGGGGAAGTCCGGCAATTGCAATTGGAACAGAGGCGCCTGTTGCAGTTCTTGGAGAGCATTGATGAGTAGTTGGCCACTTTCCCCTTCGGTCCATTTGTCGGGGGGTTAGCTCCAGCCCACATACGGGAGACGGCTGTATCACCTACCGGCCGGGCTTCGCTCAGGGGTTGGCTCTCTGAAGAGTCCTCAGGTTCATCTGAAGATGAGGAGGACTCACCGGAAGGCGAGGAGGCTCCACTTCAAGTCGAGCTCCCAGAGAAATTATACGCATTCCCTTGCGAGAAGACTCCAAACATCTTCTTCACATGCCAGCGGGCTGGACTCATAAGCCCATCACCCATGGAGCAAACACCGGGTGCTACTTTTCATCAGGGTTATTGCCCCTACCATGAAGTTGTTGGCCATATAATCCACAACTGTGAGCCGTTCAAGGACCTCGCCGAGGACCTAATCAGGCGAGGGAAGATCAACATGGGTGAATTCCTGGTCGAGCCACCACAGCCGCATGCACGGGAGAGCCTTCACTTCTCCGTCAACGTCATACATGCCTCGGCAGCCTTCCAGTTCCCCGAGCCGCAAGAGGAGGGAGTTAGTTCCCAGGGAGCCAGTTCCCAATCGCCCAAGTCCACACTATGGTATCCAGGGTGGCGACCATCTCATCAGTGTTCTTTCCCTAAGGAAGACACTGAGAAGATTTTTGACAAACTTCTGCAGGATGGATGGGTGCTGACACATGACCCACCGTCTTATTACAATGAGACGGCCAAGAGGCACCCCCGCTATTGCAAGTATCATGCAAGGGTGTCTCACCCCACTCGGCAATGCCCAGAGGTCCAGGACTTCATTGAAACCCTCATCCAGAGAGGGGTTGTCGATCCTCAGGGGAACTCCATGACAAGGTTGCGTCTTGCAGAGGCCGCCAGAGAGACTCTCGAGCAGGCTCGGCGAGGAACTGAAGCTTTCTCCCGATTAGCCCGACCAAGTGAGCCTACGGAAAATGATGAATTTTCATTACTCACTAAAGGCAAGGTCACCTATAAAGGGCCTAAGGTCCAGAACCCAGGATGCCAAGCCGTGGGAGAGAGTCCCAGGGTCTGTCCCAGGTCGAGTCATCTTGGCATCGTCATAAGAGAGAACTCTCGGCCAGACAACAAAGGCAAGGCCAATGCGTCAGAGCCTTCAACCAAAGTTCCTGCCAAGTCAGCAAGGCCATTAGTTATGGAAAAGACTCAATTTCTTGAGCCTATAAAGACCCCAGTTAAGGCCTCTGTCAGTCCAGTGAGGCCTCTAATTGTAGAAGGGCCTCAGCAGCTCAAGCAAGGGCCTCGACAGCTCAAGCAAGCCAATCCACCAACCCAAGTAAAGTCGGTGGGACTACAAAGTCCCCAGAGGCTCCACTATGGACTAGCAGAGTTCCAGGAGTTACCTCATGAAATAATTGCTCAGGCAATCAATGCCACCTTCCAGCCTCAGCCAGAGGCGGCCATTTGGACTAAGGTTGTCCCCAGAAAAAGCCGCGGCAGTAAGGCCCCTAAGGAGCCAGCCCGGAGCAAGAAGCAAATTTCTGGGGGCAAGCGAGTCCCACCGCCAAAGCAAACTCCTCTCTCTTCTCAGGAGGCGTCTCGCCAAAAGAAGTAGGAGAAGAATCGCAGGAAGAATTTGAAGAGGAGGTTGAAGAAGCAAGCCGAGCAAGCAGCTGCTATGGAGGCTCCTAAGGAGCCAACTCCTCTACAACGACTTCAAAAGCTCATAGATGAGCTGGATGAGTACACTCCCCCTCATCCCACCAGGATCGTCACTCTAGATGAATATATTCCCTGGGACAAGCTTGGGCGCAAAGTCCGTCTTCTGCAATGGCTCCGAGAAATGGTTCACCGTCTTGAAGAAGGTGAAGACTTCCCAATCCCGGAGGAGCTCACCTTATTCTATAAAGATGAGGAGCTCACTGTCGAGATGCTCGAGGAAATGCTGCAAGAGCTCTCCTGCAACATGGTGGCGATCCCGCCACCTGACAACCTTTACTGTCCCACAGCTGATAGCACTGGAGGCAAGGCTCCTATGGCAATATATCAGCGTCGCGTGGCAAGAAATGGCCGGGGACGTGGCCGAGGACGTGGATAGGAAGGTCCCCCGACTCTTGATCGGGTCATAATATTCAGAGGGGAGAAGCCGGGTCCTGTCCCAGAAACCCAAGTTCGGGGAATCCCTTTCATCCTCAACCCCTCAGAGGGTTCAGGCTCCATTTCAACAACTAAGTCTGGTGGCGTCCCTTTCACAATCACATCCTCCGATGAAGAAGAGGAGCCAGCCAAATCGCCAAAATGCGAGAAGGCGCCAGAGCAGGCCGGCCCCTCCAACGGGGACGAGCCCGCAGGCCCAGCAGATCCTACTAATGAAGACCAGCCTGAGGAGCTTTTGCCACCTCCGGAGGAATCCTTGGCACCGCTATTCCAAGAAAATGCGGAGGGTCAGGATGGGGAGGAGCACCCTTCTAAGCGGGAGAAACCTCGCCAGGCATCAAAGACCCTGGCGGAGATCATCTCGCCATTTGACAAGACCCGTGCTCGGGCGGGCCGCAAAATCATTCATCATATGAAGCGGTTCCCAACAAATGTCACCATATGGGAGGCCATCGCCTGGAGCAAGGATCTTTGGGAGGCTCTGGTCAAGATACTCCAAGACCCGAAGGCATATGAAGCCCATGTTGCAGAGTTGCAGTCCCAGGCATATGAAGCACTCACAGCCAACATCTCCTTCACGGACAAAGACATGTTGCTGTCCTCTCCGTGTCACAATAGCCCCTTATATATGAGGGGGACGATTAATGGGCATGACGTGAATCGCATCCTGGAGGACGCCGGAGCAGCCGTCAACATCATGCCTCTGAAGACTTTCAAGTCCTTATACTTGGCACCTTATTTGCAAAAGGTGACTGATGTCAAGATCTCGGGATTCAATCAGGGTTCCGAGGAGGCGCTTGGTCGGGTTGTGGTCAAGCTAGCTTTGGGCGATTTTGTCACCCAAGCGACATTTTATATCATCAACTCCGACACATCTTACAAGATGCTACTTGGAAGACCCTGGCTTCATGAGAACTGGGTTGTTCCTTCAACTCTGCATCAGTGCATTAAATATGCCAAGGAAGGGGAGCAACATACGGTCTTCGCAGACCAGGCCCCGTTCCACCCCAATGAGTGCCATCTGGCCGATGCTTCACTATATTTTGGGAAGCCCACTTTAACATTCCCCGAGTCTTTAAAAGACAAAGGGAAGCAAAAGGTGGACCATGAAGTTAAGGAAGGGCAGCTCTTCACTGTCAACCAAGATATGGTAAAGCTGCACAGGCTGAGCCTCAGTGCTGCCTCCAAGCCGACTCAACCAGAAAGGCAGAATGTTGACTTTGAAGCCAACCTCATCAGCCGGGTCATTGACGGGAGTATCTCCTTACCGCCTAAGTGCCTTCAACTCTCGTCCCAATGGGAAGAACATGAAGTGGAACAGTTGAAGACCTTTATAGTCTCTTATCAACGGAGAAGGAGGCGCAACAAAGGTGAGAGGGACAAGCCAATCATCTTTTATAAAGGTGATTTAGTCCCACCGTGCTCTCCTGAAGATAATTTTGGCTGGGATACTCCCGCTGATGTGGTGCCAGAGCCAGTCCAGGAGATGGACGATATGCCGAAATACATCAGGGAAATGTGCAAAAAGCAGCACATCCAGCAAACTCTGGACCCTGCACGCGTATTTCCATCAACTGTGGAACCCTCCGCAGGTCCGTGGGCAACCTCCCATCTCCCGTAAAGATACAAGGGGCCTTGGCTATGACCAGGAGATGAATTTCGAGGTCCACTTTGCAGTCAAACACCATTGGACTGCTACCTCTCCATCACGGGCAAGCAGAAGTTGAGCTTAAGATTGATGACTCTGTAAGGGCATCCGGTGATGTGTTTGCCACACCATCACCTTCATTAGGAGTCAACAGCGACCACCCCTCAGAGGAAGGAGCAGCTCAGCCTGCTAACCATCAACAAGATGAAGAAAGCCCTTCGGCTTCAAGCAGGAGTGCTTCGAGGACTTTGACGTCTATGAAGCAAACACTGATGATGAGGGAGACTTCGTCGACCTCCAACCAGCTCCACCGGAGCTTGAAGACGGTGGCCAAGCAACTGTGGACGAGTTGATTGAGATCAATCTCGGAAGCAAAAGTGACCATCGTCCCACCTTCATAAGTGCTCTCCTCAGCGAGAAAGAAAGGCAGTCGTATCGATAGCTCTTAGAAGAGTTCAGGGATTGTTTCGCCTGGACTTACAAAGAAATGCCCGGGCTCGATCCTTCTGTGGCTGAACATGAGCTGGCAATACTTTCAACAGTCAAGCCAGTCAAGCAATCTCAAAGGCGTATGCGCCATGAGCTGGAGCTGAAGGTCAACGCTGAGGTTGATAAAATACTCAACGTGGACTTTATAGAGCCTTGCATGTACCCGGTATGGCTCTCCAATGTAGTCCCTGTCAAGAAAAAGAATGGCCAAGTCCGAGTCTGCATCGACTTCAGGGATTTGAACAAAGCATGCCCAAAGGACGACTTCCCTGTCCCAATCATTGAGACAATGGTTGATATGACCACTAGTCACGAAGCTTTGTCTTTTATGGACGGGTCGTCGGGCTATAATCAAATCCGCATGGCCGTCAAAGACAAAGACCATACGGCTTTCCGGTCTCCTAAGGGGATCTTCAACTACAAAAGGATGCCGTTCGGTCTCTAAAATGCTGGCGCAACCTACCAAAGGGCAATGACCAAGATCTCAAAAATGCCATCCGGAAGAAGGAGCTCGTCCCCTATCATGCAGCCGTCATGAGGCTCAATGAAAAATTTTACCTATTTGAAATAGGCCATGTCCCCAGAGGTAGCAACTCCCAGGTTGATGCTCTTGCAAAGTTGGCAGGAGCCCGAAAACTCCCGCCTGAGGGAGAATTAAATATTACTGTCAGACACCAAAGGCTCATGCCAAGTGTGCTCGACAAAGAATCCGGCCTCACTATTTATGAGGTCGACAACATTCAAGAGAATGCTCCCGAAGAAGAAGATTGGCGTGAGCCAATCATAAAGATAAAGAACGGCTGGCTTCCTCCTGATCGGGCTCAGAGGGTGCAACTGCTATGCAGGGCGACATCCTACCAGCTGATTGACGGCATGCTCTTCAGGCTCATCCATGAAAAGGACCGATCGGTCCTCCTCCGTTGTCTTTCATCCAAGGAGGCCAAGGCTGTCATGCATGAGGTTCACTCCGGATTGTGTGGAGCTCACCAAGCAGGGGCCAAGATGAAGAATAACATCAAGCTCAAAGGGTTCTATTGACCCACCATGTACAAAGATTGCAACTAATATGCTCGTACATGTCATCAATGCCAAGCATTCGGCCCAGTCCCTCGGCGGCCACCTAACCCGCTCCATCCAACAGCGCCTACTTGGCCATTTGCAGAGTGGGGTATGGATATTGTGGGACCATTCCCACCATCATCCCAGGGGCACAAGTTCATACTCGCTGCCACCGATTACTTCTCCAGATGGGCGGAAGCTGTTCCACTACGGGAAGTTACAGGGGATATAGTTGCTCGTTTTATGCGGCACTATATCATATACAGATTCGGCACCCCCAGTCGGATTATATCCGATAATGGCACGCCGTTCAAGAACAAGACTGTTTATGCTCTGGCGGCCAAGTTTCATATTGACTGGAGAGCGTCGTCGGTCTACAATCCCCAGGCCAATGGTTTAGCCGAGGCCTTCAACAAAACCCTCTGCAAGCTGCTGTCCAAGATAGTAGGTGGCCGCAAGCGGGTTTGGGGCGAGAAGGTCCACGAAGCCCTATGGGCCTACCGGACTATTTACAAAACCCCCACGGGTTGTTCCCCATTCTCTCTGGTCTACGGAGCTGAAGCAGTGATCCCTGTGGAGATCGAGCTAGCATCTTACCGTGTTGTTGTGCACACCGGATTGCCTAGCCAAGACCAATCCGAGGGGGAAAGGAGGCTTGAAGAGTTGTCCAACCTTGAAGGTCAAAGACTCAAAGCCTACAAGCACTTACAAGTGTATCAAGCCCGTATGACACGTGCCTATGATAAGCTGGTCAAGCAAAGGGCGTTCAATAAAGGCGACCTTGTCATGGTCAAAGAAAAGGAGGTTCTCGCGGGAAGGTCCAGCGGCAAACTCCAGCCTAATTGGCGTGGGCCTTACGTCATCCAGAAGGTCTACGAAGGAGGGGCCTATACGGTCCTTGACCACAAAAGAGATAATCCCTTCCCTCCTCTCAACGGTAAGCATATGAAGCTCTACCATGCGCCACCGCAGGAGTTTCCACAGCAGTCCTCACAGGACAGTGCCTCTCCTCAGTGAAGGTTCAAAAAAAAATGGGGTTAAAAATACTGATGCCCCGGCGGACTCAGTTAGCCTTCAACGGTTGACTAAGGGCAAAAAGGCCATAGACCCGGTCGAGGTGAAAACCTGAAAGGGCGCCTCGAGCAAAAATGGGTAACCCCTCGGTGTGAAAACCTGAAAGGGCGCACCGGAAAAAGTTAAAGGGGGCCAACATCGACGAAAACCCGAAAGGGCGGTGAGGTTGGTAATGTAAAAAAGAAAAAAAAACCCTCTCTTTGCTTATTCTATGGGTGGCTCCAAGTCAATGACTCCACCCCATCATGACCAAAACATCATATTGATGCCATGGCTACGCCTTACATGTCATCCTATGACACCTAGTCCCATCGACATTCTGAGGTTGTCATACTCTGTCCCATTGGGCTCGGTCTATGTATGCCCCTCTCGGGGTACCGACCCATTCCGCCTATCGGCTTTCGGGTTTAGCTCATATGTCTCTTCTGAGCAATTAAACCCACTTGCTCTTTTGTCCCACTGGGATTGGCCTCAGTAGGCCTTCTCGGGCCGCCAACCCATCTCACCTTTCGGCACATTTTGTCACACCGGGCTTGGCCTCAGCATGCTCTCTCAGGCTGCCAACCCACTACACCTTTCTGGTCCCACCGGGTTTAGCCTCAGTATGCTCTCTCGGGCTGCCAACCCATCATGCCTTCCAGCTCATTTTTCCTCCTAGGATTAGCCTCAGTATGCTCTCTCGGACTGCCAACCCATCACGCCTTTTGGCTCACTTTCCCTTCTAGGATTGGTCTCAGTATGCTCTCTCGGGCTGCCAACCCACTATGCCTTCGGCTCACCTTTCCTTTTGGAATTGGCCTCAGTAGGCTCTCTCGGGCTGCCAATCCATCATACCTTCTGGCACATGTCCCACCGGGTTTGGCCTCAGCATGTCCTCTTGGACTGCCAACCCACCTACTCACCTATCGGCTTACGGGTTTTACTCTCACGTCCCACTAGGGCTGTCAAACCTATCTTTGTCCCGTCGGGAATGGCCTTAGTATGCTCTCTCGGGCTGTCAACCTATCTCGCCTATCGGCTCTTAGATTTGACTCTCAGGTCCCATTAGGGCTGTCAAATCCACCCTTTTTCTTCTTCTGGGTCTGGCCTCTGCATGCCCCTTTCGGGCTGTCAACCCATCTCGCCTCTTGGCTTCAGACTTGACTCATGTATCCCACCGGGATCGCCAAGTCTATTCCTTTGTCTCTACGGGCTTGGCCTATGCATGCCCTCATCGGGCTGCCAACCCTATTTGCCTATCGGCTCATGGATTTGATTCATACGTCCCACCCGGGCTGTCAAATCCCCTCCTTTCATCCTTTCGGGTCTGACCTATCCATGCTCTCTCGGGCTACCAACCCATCCCGCCTATCGGCCTCCAGGTTTAACCCTCATGTCCCTTTTGGACTGTTAAACCTTCTCCTTTGTTGTCCCAATCGGGCTTGGCATATGCACACCTCTCTTGGGTTGCCAACCCGTTCAACTTTTGATTCTGGATTTGGCTAATTATGTCCCACTACGGCAGTCGAATCCACCTATTTGTCCCACCTCTGTGGCACACACATCCCTACGGGAGTGCCACTTTCTCTTTGCCTTTTGGCATTATAGGACAAAAAAAAGAAAAAAAAAGAAAGAAAAAATGGGGTTAAAAATATTGATGCCCCAGCGGACTTGGTTGTTTCCATTAGGGGAGCAACCAAGGGCAAAAAGGCTTTAACCCGGCTAAGGTGAAAACCCGAAAGGGCGTCTTAGGTAAAAATGGGTACCCCTCAGTGTGAAAATCCGAAAGGGCACACTGGAAAAAGCTAAAGGGGGCCAGTCCTAGCAAAAACTCGAAAGGGCGGTAGGACTGGTAAAGTGATACACAAAAAATATATGCAAAAAAAAATAGACATACGTGCAAGAGGATGGAAGCAAAAACGGCTATGCTAGGCTCTGTCCTTTATTCACTAATGTCATCAATGGAGCCCGAGACAAGCCCTCGGGGGTAGCTCAAACAAAAACGGGGCGTGGGAGCCCTATGTACAAAAGAGTACTAGAGCTCGTTAACCACTGTGCTCATCCCTCCGCAACTCTGCAAGGCGAGTCTCCCTCTGGAAGATCTCCTCCCGAAGCTCATCAGATCGGCGACGACGGGTCTCTACCTCTGCCTGAACAATACGATGCTCATCGGCAGCCTCCTGAAGCTCTCTCTGTAGCTCCTCCACTCGGAGAGAGGTCCTCTGACTACGCCCCTCGGCACTCGTAAGGTGGAGGTCAATCTCCGCCTGGGCCGCACGAAGTTCACGTAGCTCCTCCTCCTCTCGCTGGATCTGCTGCTGGGTCTTCTGCCTCCGCTCCTGTGCAATATGGAGGCGGGCAAACTCACTCCATAAGCCTTCTAGCTTCGTGGCCCATGCATCCCGGGGAAGATTCAACCCATGGTAGCTCCTGGTGAACACTGCCAGGTCAGCCCTCAAAGTCTCCACGGTCGGCAGTGGATCAGCCTGGATCAACTGATCAAGACCCTGCAGGAGCTGATCAGCCATAGCAGCATGCAATGCTGTCCCAAGGGCAGGGGCGTTGGGCCACTCAACTCCAAGAGCTGGGAAGCCTATTGGTACCTCTGGGGCTCCCTCCTCAGAAGCTGCAAAGAAGAAAGAGGGTAAAATGAGTGCTTGTTCACAGCCAAAATGGACATGCATGAATCACTATAAAAAGGCACAACATGGTCATATACCTGATGCTGCCGCAGACTCCTGTCCATCCTCAACAGCTGGGGAAGAATCAGCGACAGAAGTTGATCCTAGTCCACCAGGCAAGACGTTTGTGTCCCTATCCTCTGCAGTTAAGCAATAGCACGTAAGTGCTTATCTATAAAGTGGCACACACAGGATGTCAAAGTCCAAATAACAGCTATGTACCTGTCTCAATAGCAGCCCCTTCTTCAGTTATGCTAGGAAGGGCAGACTCTGTATCAGGAGCCCCTTTGGAGCAAGATTGCTCGGTTTCAGAAGTCGGCCCTGCATCCTGAACCTCCTCTTGCGGGGAGGCCTTAGCCATCAGCTCCGCAGAAAGGGAAGCTACACGGCAAAAACAGGAGAGGGGTCAGTGCCATAAAGAAAGTGCATATATCATTTGTTGTGTTCATTGTCAAAAGCGAGCAGTACCTGCAGCATGGGCGTCTACTGGTGATGCACTCTCCCCTAGAGTTTGCAGGCCCTTTGGTGCGCCCTGAGAAGCTTCCCCTTCTGGAGCTATCTCATCAAGGTGGGATGAGCTTTCTTCAACGGCCTGGCCTATCACTGTCCATGTAGCAGATGCATTAATCAGCTGGGCAAAAACAAATGCAAAATGGTAAAGAGGTCTATCATTAGCCTCTAACATCTCTTATCTGAAAGATCAGCTATGCCATCCTCAGCTATGCTGTCCTCACCAATATCAATATCGGAGGAGCCCACTGGCGTAGGATCTCCCGGTGCTGTGGTGTCAACACCTGCTACCTCCATGGCCTTTGTGCCTGTCGAGGCACTGCCGCCCGTCAGAAGGTCCACGAATGAGCCGGATTCCAGAAGTTGTGAGAACTCCTCCATGGATCTGGCTAAGTCCACTTCTGTGGGACAAACAATTATATGAGTCAAGCAAATCTTTATAAGAAAGACTCAACTAAACAGAATGTATGTCGCTGCATTCACCTCCGGTATCTTTCATTTCTCCTTCTTCTTGAGAGTCACTACACTGGATGAAGAACTGGAGGTCGTGACGCTGGAAGTAGGGCCCGAGCTCCCGTCAGTGAGAGAGTTTGTGGCCGCAGAACTCCCACTCTTAGTAGTGGATCTACTCTCAGAAGCGAATCCGGCCCCGGAGGAAGAGCCGACATCACCTCCTGCTGACGGACCAGATGGAATAACCTCAGGGACCCCTGCACAGCCAACAAAACACTAAGGGGTTATTGTTGTTCAAATCTCCATGTATCAATGGAGAAAACAAGGCTAAGCATGCTACCTGGGGCCTGACCTCTTGTGGTCCCTGTTGTAAGAGGCGAGGGAGAGTTAGCCGTCACCGGCATATAATCGTCTGAGGGAGACATCAGCTCTTTGAAGCTGAAAGTAATATCTGGCACGGACTCATCCAGCGGCATGTCATCTCCCGCTGGACGAGGAGAGAAGCTCATATCAGCCCTAGCTTCTGGGGGAGCTGCATTTAATGAAGCAAGCATGTGTTTATAACACTACATATATGCTCAGAAATGACCAGTATCTGGGGGAGCTACTTACTGGACACAGCCTCAACTGTAGGGGTGATGAGGACATCATGAGCTTATGGATTGTATTAGTGTGTATTAGCTTGTATAGGTGTGTTTTATGGGTTGTATTAGCTTGAAAGTGTGTAATTTTTGATTTCCTTCTTTTGGGCCATCCTTGTAAGGCTTAATTAAGCCAATGGGCCTCTTTCTAGGAAGAGTCCATAACTAGGTAGCATGTTTAAGGTCCATTTAAGATGGCTCCTTCATATTGGGCCATTTGGTTTCAAAGTGGGTCATTAAGGCTCTTAAAGCCCAAATGGGATTCCATCCTCTCATGGGCCATCAAAGTGGGAATGGCCCATGCCTAGCATGCCATATGGAGTGGCTCTTGGCCCAAGAATGGGCTTGGCCCAAGAAGGGGGGCGCATGCTCTTTTGGCCTTATTAGGCTTGGTAGTTGTAGTTAGGTTGTGTTTGAATGGAATTACACCAAGTTTGAACACATGTGGTCAATTTGATTAAACTAATGTATTCAATGTGGGATTCTCATTGTATCCCAGCCATCCAATCCAAACCCCTAGATCCAAGGGTTGAGATTGAGTTTGGTTGGCATCCTATATAAGGTTGTAATTTTCATTTTGAATGAATTAATGAAGAAGAAATTAGCATTTTGCCTCCTTGAAGCTTGTGCCCCTCTCCCCTCTCTCCCTGGTGTTCTTCCACCTCCAGCCCCCTTTCTAGAGTGTAATCCCCTCCCCCTTGATCCCCTCCAACTTCTGAAGCAGCTCCGGTGATCGCCGCCGCCGCCGTCTCGCCGCCGACGCGTCTTCACCAACGAATTCAGTTTTCTGTCCACTCTGGACAGACCTCTCTTCTCCGAATTGTCTCTCTCTCTTCCCTCATCTTCTGAAGCTCCAATTTTCAGGGTTGGTTCCCCTCTTGAACCCTTACCTCCACAAAAAATTTCAGGCAAAAATTCGTCCTTTAGATATTTTTAGATTTTCGTCCAAGTTCAAATTTCAGTTCTGTCCAGGTTCTGTCTACTGTTCAACAGTTCTGAGTCTACCTTGTTCGACCCATGTTTTGAATTTTTTTGGGGCTCTAAAAATTACTGAGACTTCTGTCCGCATATGTCTACCACCATGAATTTTCTTAATTTTTGATAAGGTCTCTAGGTATTTTTCAAAATTCGTACCAGTTCCTGTGAGCAATTTTTCCACAGTGTCCCAGATCCGACCCAGGTCCACTCAAAAAATCCCATAAAATCCATTCCTATCCAAATCAAAAACCAAAAATAGTCACGGTTTTCTATCTCAGAGATCTTAAACTTTTCTGAAGAACTCATCTCCATATTCCAAGGTCCTCCCACCGGTCAACGGTGATTTTCAGAGAAGTCAGAACCTGCCCCTACAGTTCTGGCCTGTTTTACAGCAAGGGTGTAAATTCCATAAGTCAGATATACGTATCTGATTATTTTTTCTGAAGGCCCCTACGTCGAAGTATTTGGAGTCCTCTTTCCAACGGCGCCGAGCTCGTTGCATTCCGACGACGGGGTTGATCACAGCAGCCGATCTCGCCGGACAGCGCGCGAGAAGACAGCAAGTGCAGACTTGTGGCCGGTTTCCCGCGAGCGTCGTCCGAGGGCCGCCCGGCGTCCGGCGGTCGTTCCAGCAACTCGCCATCCTAGGGGAGCGCTTCCCAAGTGTACCCACACCAGAGGAGACATCAGGTCTCACACGACCCCTCCGGTCCACACGTGGGCCCCACTAGCACGAGTACGCGCGAAGCCGAAGCCGTGCCCGGAAACCGCCCGTCAACCCGGAATTGGTCCTCCCGGGCCCCCTTGTGTCGCCCGTTACCTCCCTGCGTGGAGTGGGCTTACTTGTATTGCTGTAATCTTAATGTATTAAGTTCCCGGGAGTACGAGTTTCGGCCGGGTGCCATCTTCGCCACGCCGAGCGCGTGGAGGTATCGTATTCGCTCCTTGCTTGGCATTCCGCTTATTTCTATATATGCTTGTTTATGCCGCTGCTAGAGAGCATGTGTAGGGTTACCTAGCTCGCTTTTAATTTATCATATCACTGCTGCGAGTGAGAGAGTGACCGTCCCGTGACCCGATCCGGGCACAATTGAGAGCCGACCACCCTAGCTCACTGCCGGTTGTTCAACCGCGCACATCCGACGCTTCCCTCGCTAAGGGACGACCGCTAGCTTATCGTGTCCGTGGTCCCGTCCCGCATCAATTTGGTATCAGAGCGAGTTTTAGTCTAGGGTGTCAAAAAAAAGAAGAGTGTCATTTACGTCTAGTCATTAGTCGGTCTAAGTCGTGTTTAGGGTCGTCATTGTTTTAAAACACAAAAAAGAGTGTCTTTTCGCATACATCCCTTTACTCGGTATATAGAAAGGTGTTGTCCGACCGTTAGGTTACGCCTATCGGGAAGGCCGCACACTTGTGCGAGTGACCTTCGGGTCGATTATCTCCGCCGCGTACCGAGTTTTGGTTAAGTCTAGGCGCATCATTTTGCATTAGAGTGTTTTGCTTTAGTCGGTGTCCTCTAGTCGGTGTGTTTGCATGCCCACTCGTCGGGGTACTCAGTACTCACCCCCACCCCCACCTATGGCCAACCCACGGGATACCTCGGGAGACTTCCACTCCCTACAAGAGGCGATGATGGCCATTATGGCTAGGTTGGACCAATCCGATGCTAACTTTCGGACCTTCTCCGAGAATATGGATGGTCGCCTTAGGGCCATGGAGGGACGCATGGAGAACTCCGATAGGTCGGTCCAAGACCTCGTTGGGCGGTTAGATAGGATGTCACACGGGGACCCTCCTGGGGCAGCCCAAGGTCCACCCGCACCTCCTCCCGCAGGGGCCCAAGTCCAACCCGCTCCCATGGCCCAAGTCCAGGCCGCTCCCGCGGCCCAAAACCAGCCACCACTGGTTCCTCCACCCGCCCCTCCTCGGGCTCCCCAACTACCGCACCGTGACCTTGGTCTCGAGGACTATGGGTCCGACAATGCCTACGAGGGGTATGATCAACGCCGTCGTGGTTTTCAGCCACAACGAGATGAGGATGATGATCGGGTCCTTAAGACCGTGCGAGCGGATCCTCCCGCTTTTTACGGGTCTTTGGATCCGAAAGTCTACCTAGATTGGGAGTTTGGCATGGACCGTTATTTTGAATGGTATGATATGTCGGAACGTCGAAGGGTCCGATTTGCCACCATGAAACTCATGGGGCAGGCACAAACCTATTGGAAGAATGTGGAGAGCCTGCTACTTCAGCGGCTAGAACCCCCGATCGACACATGGGCCGAGATGAAGAATAAACTTCGGCAAAAGTACCTTCCTCCCACATACCGCCAGCGACTCATCGATAGATGGCAAAGTCTTAGCCAGGGAGACCGATCCGTCTCCGAATACATCGCGGAGTTTGATGAGTACTTTCTACGATGTGGTGTCACGGAGGAGAGTACCATGCCCGTGTCCCGCTTTCGACGTGGTTTGCGGCCACACTACCAGTATGAGCTTTTCCGCCGCAATGCCAAGACGTTGGAAGAGGCATATCAGGTTGCTCTCGAGATGGAGCAATTTGAGGGAGAGTTCGAGTCTAGCCATCGGTTGGGCCCCACCCCTCTCCGTAGTACCGAGCCCCGTCACTCTATAGGCCCACATCAGCGGCCTCCCATGGCTCGACCTCAGGAGCCCACCCGTCAGGAGCACTTCGCTCCACGGCCTCGCCCTCCTCCACCCCGGGATCTATTTCCATCCCAACCACCGGCACCCTTTGCCCGTTCCCCAGCTCCTATAGCCCGTCCTCTGGCACCGGCACCCCCTCCACTCTTGTCCAAGGCACCTACACCTCCCCCATTGTTGCCTACACCCCCTACCCGGCGGGATGATAAGGGTAAGGCCCCTCTTATCGGGGAGAGTAGTCGATCGCGAATACAGTGTTTCCACTGTCACGGGTATGGCCACATTGCTAGTGAGTGTCCCGCTCGCACCACCCTAGCCTTAGGTGTTGGCGGATCCGCACCTCCCGAGCTTGAGCATGTCGATTACGAGGCCGATGAGGCACTGGCCGATGAATATTATGCCATGGGGGAAGAGCTGGGCGACCCTTCGGCCGCCCAGGATGTCACCACCTAGTGGGCTTGATGCTACCACCTTAGTCTAGAGTCATGCATGAGTCGGTGTGTTTTTCTTTGTGTGGTCTGTTTGTGTGGTGATTTTGAGTCGATTGTTTGCGTGGTTTGCATTTGTATGTCAGTTCATGGTGGGTCAGCATGTGTCTTGTGCAAGCTCGTTGTCGTTCTTTTATGAGTGTGAAGCGAGTCGACTCACTTGACGAGTATGGGATCGGTTTACTTCTATACCCGGATCAGTCACCTATAGGGACTCAGCAGTGATTCCTAGTGAGTCTTTAAACTGTTTCCTTCCGTTGAGAGTGCCCCTTCGGAGTGACCACCTTTGGCCATAGCAGTGCGCATATCGAGTATATGTGGAACGAGCAGGTGCCGATCACTTGGAGTGGAGCATACCCGCGCTACTTGGCACGGTGACGGATCCGCCAGAGTACTCGAGCAGCCATACCCCTACTCGACGGGGTCGAGTTTCTCCCACCCGGGGAGAATTGATGAGGACATCATGAGCTTATGGATTGTATTAGTGTGTATTAGCTTGTATAGGTGTGTTTTATGGGTTGTATTAGCTTGAAAGTGTGTAATTTTTGATTTCCTTCTTTTGGGCCATCCTTGTAAGGCTTAATTAAGCCAATGGGCCTCTTTCTAGGAAGAGTCCATAACTAGGTAGCATGTTTAAGGTCCATTTAAGATGGCTCCTTCATATTGGGCCATTTGGTTTCAAAGTGGGTCATTAAGGCTCTTAAAGCCCAAATGGGATTCCATCCTCTCATGGGCCATCAAAGTGGGAATGGCCCATGCCTAGCATGCCATATGGAGTGGCTCTTGGCCCAAGAATGGGCTTGGCCCAAGAAGGGGGGCGCATGCTCTTTTGGCCTTATTAGGCTTGGTAGTTGTAGTTAGGTTGTGTTTGAATGGAATTACACCAAGTTTGAACACATGTGGTCAATTTGATTAAACTAATGTATTCAATGTGGGATTCTCATTGTATCCCAGCCATCCAATCCAAACCCCTAGATCCAAGGGTTGAGATTGAGTTTGGTTGGCATCCTATATAAGGTTGTAATTTTCATTTTGAATGAATTAATGAAGAAGAAATTAGCATTTTGCCTCCTTGAAGCTTGTGCCCCTCTCCCCTCTCTCCCTGGTGTTCTTCCACCTCCAGCCCCCTTTCTAGAGTGTAATCCCCTCCCCCTTGATCCCCTCCAACTTCTGAAGCAGCTCCGGTGATCGCCGCCGCCGCCGTCTCGCCGCCGACGCGTCTTCACCAACGAATTCAGTTTTCTGTCCACTCTGGATAGACCTCTCTTCTCCGAATTGTCTCTCTCTCTTCCCTCATCTTCTGAAGCTCCAATTTTCAGGGTTGGTTCCCCTCTTGAACCCTTACCTCCACAAAAAATTTCAGGCAAAAATTCGTCCTTTAGATATTTTTAGATTTTCGTCCAAGTTCAAATTTCAGTTCTGTCCAGGTTCTGTCTACTGTTCAACAGTTCTGAGTCTACCTTGTTCGACCCATGTTTTGAATTTTTTTGGGGCTCTAAAAATTACTGAGACTTCTGTCCGCATATGTCTACCACCATGAATTTTCTTAATTTTTGATAAGGTCTCTAGGTATTTTTCAAAATTCGTACCAGTTCCTGTGAGCAATTTTTCCACAGTGTCCCAGATCCGACCCAGGTCCACTCAAAAAATCCCATAAAATCCATTCCTATCCAAATCAAAAACCAAAAATAGTCACGGTTTTCTATCTCAGAGATCTTAAACTTTTCTGAAGAACTCATCTCCATATTCCAAGGTCCTCCCACCGGTCAACGGTGATTTTCAGAGAAGTCAGAACCTGCCCCTACAGTTCTGGCCTGTTTTACAGCAAGGGTGTAAATTCCATAAGTCAGATATACGTATCTGATTATTTTTTCTGAAGGCCCCTACGTCGAAGTATTTGGAGTCCTCTTTCCAACGGCGCCGAGCTCGTTGCATTCCGACGACGGGGTTGATCACAGCAGCCGATCTCGCCGGACAGCGCGCGAGAAGACAGCAAGTGCAGACTTGTGGCCGGTTTCCCGCGAGCGTCGTCCGAGGGCCGCCCGGCGTCCGGCGGTCGTTCCAGCAACTCGCCATCCTAGGGGAGCGCTTCCCAAGTGTACCCACACCAGAGGAGACATCAGGTCTCACACGACCCCTCCGGTCCACACGTGGGCCCCACTAGCACGAGTACGCGCGAAGCCGAAGCCGTGCCCGGAAACCGCCCGTCAACCCGGAATTGGTCCTCCCGGGCCCCCTTGTGTCGCCCGTTACCTCCTTGCGTGGAGTGGGCTTACTTGTATTGCTGTAATCTTAATGTATTAAGTTCCCGGGAGTACGAGTTTCGGCCGGGTGCCATCTTCGCCACGCCGAGCGCGTGGAGGTATCGTATTCGCTCCTTGCTTGGCATTCCGCTTATTTCTATATATGCTTGTTTATGCCGCTGCTAGAGAGCATGTGTAGGGTTACCTAGCTCGCTTTTAATTTATCATATCACTGCTGCGAGTGAGAGAGTGACCGTCCCGTGACCCGATCCGGGCACAATTGAGAGCTGACCACCCTAGCTCACTGCCGGTTGTTCAACCGCGCACATCCGACGCTTCCCTCGCTAAGGGACGACCGCTAGCTTATCGTGTCCGTGGTCCCGTCCCGCATCAAGGGGTTTCAACCTCAAGCCGAGGACGGGATGATGACCTCACATCTCCCTCCTCAGGAACCTCGGTCCGGGGTCTCTTGGTGGCAGCAGAATCCCTCCCAATCTCAGCATCGGGAGGACCCCTCAGTGGTGCGGCATCGGCTACCATAACAGCCCCACCTGTAAGTGCCATGGGAATATATAAATGTCCCAGAATATAAAGACACGTGTGTATATTAAAGTTAGTGAAAACATGGATTACCTGTAGCCGCTATGGGCTGTACCGGCTTTAACACTATCTGCTCCGATTTCACACGGAGGGCGCGTGCAACTGCCTTTACAACATCGTAGAGGGCAAGTGGAGTCGTCGCCAACTCGAGGCCAGAAAGGTACTCCAGGGGACCTGCACAGCCGACTGCGTTGATCACATGGGCCCTCCACTCAGCAAAGGTACTGCCCCCAAGTGCTCCGTCAGGTATCGACTGGGACAACTGGAACTTTCTTCTCACCTCGCAAGATGCCTGCAAATCCTCCCACCAAGAATGGGCCTTTGAGGGGCCTGAGGCTGCGCCTGAGGTGGAGGGAGAAGGACCTCCGAGAGCCGATGCTGTCTTGCTTTTCAAGGGCTTCAAAGCCCCATTATATTGACTTCTGTCAACAGTGGGTGTCGAGCCTTTTGCTCGCCATCGCTCTTCAATGCCACTCACAATTCGGGCGATCCCCAAAAATTGAGACTTGAGGAAAGCTGGATCGACACACAAAGGAGGCAGATCCTCCTGCTCCAAACGCTGCTCCTCAGCGGTACGAATGGCATCTCGGCGCTCCCGGAAGAGGTTGCTGGCTTTGAACCACCAGCGAGCATAATAGATGTCGAAGTAGCCTCTGCGCTCCTGCTCTGGGATCGGGTACCCCGACCCTGCCTCGCGGCAAAGGAAGTCCTACCAAGCTGCCGCGACCAAGTGTATGTCCCTGTGCCTGTATAGCCGGAGGGGCAAAGAAAACTCTCCACTGGAGGGGACAGCCTGATCATACCCAAAGTTCCTGGCGAACCGATGTGGGTAGTAAGGCTCAAGTATCGCCGTGCTGGAGCGTCGATATACAAGAACACTGGGTCAGATGCTGACGACCCACTATGCTAAGCCCTGTGGAGAAGGTAAAGCATGGGTGGAAACCCGGCTGACGACCGCGTCTCCCTCCTACCTGGCGAAAGGGCGGTGAAGATAGGAGAAGTAGTCAAGGGCTATGCCCTCTCCCCTCTTCACCAGAACAAAAGATAAGGCCAGCCTGGCCCCTACTAACTGTGCAACTGGATCCTGGGATGGCTGCCCCGTAAACCAGAAAATCAATGGTGCTACTGGATTCTCGATCGGAGTCCTCCTGGACAACTCTGGAAACAGTAGCCCTGCCCAAGCATGTAGACACGCCATTTTTAACATTTCTGTGAGTAAATTTCATATTATGCTACGATGCCCCAAAGTGACTTGCGCATTTGATTCATGTGGGTGATTAATCATCTTTGCTTTGATGACTTAACAAGTCCATACATAGCAAGTCTATACGTTGCAACAAGTCTATACATTCAAGTCTGTACGTTGCAACAAGTCTACATAGCAAGTCTTACATTCTCCAAAGTCTATACAATCCCTAAATCCATGCATCTCCAAAGTCTATACATTCCTCCAAGTCTATACATTTCTCCAAGTCCATACATTCCTCCAAGTCCATACATTCATCTCCAAGGTCTATACATTCATCTCCAAAGTCTATACATTCCTCCAAGTCTATACATTCCCACCAAGTCTATACATTCCTCCAAGTTTATACATTCATCTCCAAAGTCTATACATTAATCTCCAAAGTCTATACATCCCTCCAAGTCTATACATTAATCTCCAAAGTCTATACATCCCTCCAAGTCATTCATCTCCAAAGTCTATACATTCATTCCAAGTCTACACATTCCTTCCAAGTCTATACATTCCTCCCAAGCCTGTACACTCCATGTCTACACATTCCCCCCAAGTCTATACATTCCCACCAAGTCTACACGTCACCAAGTCTACACATTCGGCAAGTCTTACATTCTCCAAAGTCTATACAATCCCTAAATCCATACATTCCCACCAAGTCTATACATTCTTCAAAGTCTATACAATCCCTAAATACATTCATCCAAAGTCTATACATTCACTCCAAGTCTACACATTCATCTCCAAAATCTATACATTCATCTCCAAAGTCTATACATTCCTCCAAGTCTATACATTCATCTCCACATTCACTCAAAGTCTATACATTCCTCCAAGTCTATACATTCATCTCCACATTCACTCAAAGTCTATACATTGACTTCCTCAAAGTCTATACATTTACTTCACAAAGTCTGTACGTCCTCAAAGTCTATACATTGGCTTCACCAAGTCTGTACATCCTCTCAAAGTCTATACATTGACATCCTCAAAGTCTATACATTGGTTTCACAAAGTCTGTACATCCTCAAAGTCTATACATTGGCTTCCTCAAAGTCTATACATTGGCATCTCAAAGTCTATACGTTCCTATCTTTACCTACGTTACAAAGTCTGTACATTCCTCAAAGTCTATACATTGACTTCACAAAGTCTGTACATCCTCTCAAAGTCTATGCATTGGCTTCCTCAAAGTCTATACGTTCCTATCTTTACCTACGTTACAAAGTTCAAAATCTATACGTTGGTTTCCTCCTAATCATCCTCACGTCTCTTTCTCTATTGACTACCTCTCAAAGTCTATACATTGTGTCTATACATTGACTACGTTACATCCTCACGTATCTTTCTCTCTCTCTATTTTCTTCCCTCTCTCTCACGTAACCCCCTTTTTTTTCTCTGTTCTCACCCTCACTCTCACGGCACACACTACACACACTGCACACACCCCTCTCCACCACGGCACACACACAACACACACAGACACACACGCCCACACCCCTTCTCACTGTTCTCACCCTCACTCCCACGGCACACACATGTACACACGCACACCCCCTGCACATTCCCTCTCCCCTACGGCACACACATACACATACACACCTCTCACTTCACTGCACAGAGGCTTCTTCCTCACGGCACACACATGCACACTCATCCTCACCCACTCTTCTTCTCCCTTAGATCTCTTCAGGCAAACACTGCAGCTGGCCCCGAGATTCCCCAGCCAACCACGTACACTCTCCCTCCCCCTTGGCTTCTCCTCTCCCTTCCCCCCTTACCCTCTCATTCTGTCAACCTCCCCACAGATCTCTCTCACCCGCTCTCTCTCTGCTCCTTGCGACCCTTGCAAACTCACCTCCCGTGGCACCCACGCCGGCTCCCGCGTCCTCCACCGTAAGCACCACAGCAACTCTCGATTCCCTCCACGGTCATCCCAAAAAAAACCAACGCCCCCTTTGCCTCCACCCTCCTCCCTTTTCCCCTAAGCGAACACCACCACCACTCCCTTCTTTCTACCACCTGCAAAGCCACTATCTTCCCTCCCCTCTCTCTCTCTATCTAACCTCATCTCCCCTTACATCTCACCACCGCGTCCACACACCACCGCCACTGCCACCCCCTCGGTAGAACTCCCACCGCGACCAACTCCATCTCCACCCACAACCTCCTGCGCCTCCAACCTCTCAGCTGCCCACACCACGAGCCCCTCCTCTTTTGTCCACCCCCGTGTCTACGCCATGGGAACGCCATTCTCAGGCCATCTCCCCTCTCCACGATCGCCGTCATGAAGCCACCACCACCTCCATAGTTGCTGCAGCATCCACCGTCGGAGCATCCCCTCCGACGGTCGCTGCCATCGTCGTCCCTCGCCATCGGCCACGTCCACGCCCATCATGCCGCCGCCGTGAAGTCACCACCGTGATGCCACCGTTGTCGTTGTCCTCATCGTCATCGAGTTGCAGCCCGCCGCCCCCCTCTCTACTCGCCTCTCCCAGCCGCGGTGACCTCGCCGTCGAAGCACGCCAACCACGCCTGCAACCTCCCCATGCTCACCATCGTCGCCCGACGGTCCCCCGAACACCGCCGCCGTCCACCTCTTCCCTCTCCACAACGCCGTGTCACAGTCCCCACGCTCTCTCTCTCTCTCTCCCTCTCTTTCTCTTCCTCTCTTCCACCCACCTCCCGCGATCTCCCTCTCTCTTCCTCTTTCTCGTTCACCTCCCCCTCTCTGCTCTCACCCGATCTCTCTCTGCTCTCTTTCAGCTTTTTTTTATTTTATTATTTTTTATCTCTCTTCTCTCTCTCACCCTCTCCCCCATCTCTCTCCCTCCTACGTTCTCATCTTTCCCTCTCGAACTTTCACTTTTTCCTTTTTTTATTACTTTACATTCTCACCCTCTTTTCTGTCTCTCTTTCTCTCCCAATCTTTCTTTTTTTATCACTTCTCCCCCCTCCGTCTCATCTCTTCCTCTCTCTCTTTCTCTCATATTTCTCTCTCTTTTCCACTCTCCACTCTCTCCTCCTCACATGATCTCTCTTTCTCCCTTCTATTATTTCTTTCTCACTTTCTTTCCCTCTCTCTCCCTCTTTCTCCCTCACACTGCTTTTCTCTCCTTTTCTCTGTCCGCTCACAGTCACCTAATTTTATATTCACGTACACACTCATGCTATTCACCCTTTTCACTTTTTATGCACACACCATCCACGTAGGTAGTTTGTTAGCTTTATTCTGTTAACATGTTCACCTTCCTTTATCCTTATATACATACTTATATACATAGATTTGTATATATTTATACATATATCTATCAATAAGAGTGTATATTTTAGATATATATACATATATATGTATATATGTATATATATATATATATGTGTGTGTGTTTTTACATGCATACATGTTTAATCCTTCTTAAATTTGTGCAGGAATAAAAGCCGAGGCTCTAGCCCTGTCAGCGCTCCCGCGTGTTTCTATACACGAGGAAAGCCGTTTCGTCTCACCGTTCACCCCCGTGTTTGCATCGCCATCAGCGGCTTCGTTTGTTACTTTTATCATTTTATTGTATTTTTAGTCTATTCTCCAGTTATTAGTGTTCTTATCCCATGAATTGCTATCATATCATATCATCGTTCTGACTTAATTTCTGTGTTTGTTCCTTTTTGCAGGGGTAACCACTCAAAAGCCCTCTTCTTCGGCCAGCCGAACGAAGAGGAAGAAGGAGCCCATATCATCCCGCGTCAAAGGCAAAAGCGATCAACCAGTTTGGGGCCCTCGGTCCCTGGCGATCACACCACCAAACGCGTACTTGTAGTAATTTTTATTTTATGTCTATAATACCCGCGGATAGCTAAATCCCGCACGGGTCTGTTTGTACTATAATCGGTCGCGGTGAGTCATTTCACCGTGGTCATTTACTTTCAGCACTTCCTTTCTGCACTTTGTTATATTATTGTTAAAACACCGCCGGATCAATGTCCTGCGGCGGTCTGTTTACTCTCTGTTATATTTTTGCTATTATAACTATGTGAGGAGTGATATGCCGTTCCAAATTTTGAATCTACGTGTGTTTTTTATGTCCGCCAATTTCTACTACGTAGAGTCCCAGGATACGAACTCGGTATATAGAAAACTGCTCTCGGAATGGTAGGTCATGTCTTCCGGGAAGGGGTTCAGTTTGCGTGAGAGGGTCTTCGGATCCCTATCTCTGCCACGTACCAGAGTTCGATAAGTCTAGGTTCTCCGCGTTCCCCTACAGAGTGCTACATTTAGGTCGTACTCTCCACCTTTTTTTTTCATATCACCCCCCTTTTACGCACACGCATTTTTCATTTTTTTTTCTTTCACTAAGAGAGGGAGAAACCCCATCTCTCTCTCTCAGTCCACCACGTGACGCGTTCACATCTCTGGCGATCACGGTGGGACCTTCTTTTGCTTTTTTTGGGTTACGCTTGAACTCTCGGCACCCACGTGTGCCTCCCTCTTTTCGGCACCCACGTGTGCCTCCCTTCTTTCGACACTCACATGTGCCCTTCCCTATTGCGCCCACGTGCGCCCATTTCCCTCGTGCATCTCATGCACTCCCCCGGTCCTTTGTGATTCCTTAGAGGTCGATGTTGTCTCGTGCACCTCGTGCACGTGTGCCCCCTCATTTGGCACCCATGTGTGCCCCTTCCATTCGGCACCCACGTGTGCTCCCTCCACTTAGCACCCTCATGTGTTCCCCTTCTTATTGCGCCCGCGTGCGCTACGTCATCCCTCTAGTGCACCGCGTGCACCCCCTTAGTCTTCTCTTTTGTGATTTCTAGTCTGTGTCGGCTCGGAAAAAAAGAACGGTTATATCCTACTCTATCTGTTTACTGCTTTTATATCTCTGTTATATCATTGTTATCTATGTTATATTTGTGTGATTATCTCTGTGTTATTGTGTTATATATCTTTTATTCAGCACTGCATTTCATGCATTTACCCCTTTTTCTTTCTTTTCTTTTACTTTTTTAAGGATTAACCTCTCTCGTGAAGGAATGACTCTCCGTCGGGAATTCCTCTCGACGGACTAGGATCTCCTTCATCGGGACCTCCGTAAGTCCCCGACATCGAAGGATTCCCTCTTCATTCACTGGGCTGGTTGTACCACTGAAGTTCCATGGAGATAGTCAACCCATTCGTGGTGAGTCGAGGGTCCCTAGTTCACACGGCGGTAAAACAAAGGTGTAAGTAGGATTTTTGCAAATTTTGTGTGAATTTTTACAATTGTTAAAAAAAAAGAGTTAAAACAAAAACAAAAAAAGGACGTAAAGCATTCACTTGTATGTTAATCTTTGTTAATTGTTTGCTGGTGTTTGCTATTATGCTCTCAAAAGATTGTTATGGATGGCTGAACATGATCACAATGCTTTCAAGGCCGACGCCTATGAGTCCCAAATGCGTGACCCAGGTCACGATTCCTATGGAGTCTATAACTCAGATCGGGGCTACCAATGTGAGCCACACGTCCAGCACATGGACGTTGGTCTATCATATGAGTCCTCTTATGGAGTACAGGCCACTGTCGAGGGAGATTCCTCCTCCATTAGTGCTCCCTATGCCTTAGATGTCCTAGCTCCTCACATCGACTCCCTTACTCCTCAACAACTTGAAGCCATCCAGGCTATCATTAAGAGGGGTTCTACTTCTACCTCTCCCCTAGGTCATCCATGCGCTATAGGTGGACCTCGTGCTGCTCCTTTTGAGGACCACATGGGCCAACCACCTCCCTCATTTCAGCATCCCTCATGGCCCCAAAATCTGGCTATACCTCGTACCCCGGTTCGGCCGGGTCATTCCATGGGCACACCTCACTCCCTTTCTCCTTCACGGCCTTCATGTCAAGCCGCCCCTCCAGAGTCTCAAAGTCGACTCTCAACTTCACAAGTCACACCTCTCCAACAAGCTATCATTGATAAAATTGATCAAATGGAGGAACAATTAAAGAGGATCACGAGTCCGCGACCTCTTCCTACTCCTCCTCAAGTTAACCCCCTTCACGCTAAAATCGCTGAAATAGATAAGGAGTGGAAGAAGGTAAGAGATGAGTATGAGCAAGAGCTTCTTTCAAGTCGTTACGATCAAATGGATGACATCTACCTGGAGAGGGGGATTTTTGTAGCCCACCCAAAGAGCAGCCCAACAAGACCCAACAGGGTCCAACGAGGCAAGCTCACCTGAGTGACAGCCCACAGGGCCCACTCAGGAAAGAAAAGCCCAATGAACAAACACTCAAGGAACCAACTCTCCCGGCGGCCCCTAGGCTCGGAGGGCCCGAGTGATGGTCAGGTCACAAGGAGGGTCCGGCCCAAGCCGTTTCCCCGCCCGGGAGAGACAGGCATTAGCCGACCTATCCGACCCCTCTTTCCCCGAGCTATGCTCATCGCCCGGACAGGGCTGGCGTTTCAGAAGCTCGGCCAGACCAGACATTATCCGTTCGTGCTGCCGTTAAGAGTCCCCAACGGACAGGGGAATCAAGAAGCCGCCGGACTTCGAGGCGATAACGTTCCCACGATAAGGCCATGAAAGCCCACGTTGAGGACGTAACTCCCGCCGGAGACCCCTCAGCTTGCAGGACTCCTGAAGGCGGTGCACTATTTAAACCAGGGATACCCTCCGGTGGAAGAAGGAGCCATTAAGGTACTCATACACCCAAACTCCTGAGCAATCCGCTTCACCCTCTGGTGGAGAGGAATCTCGCGCACTAGTTTTTCTCCTCCCCATTACTGCTTCCACCACAGCTCTACTGACTTAACCATCGGAGGGTTTTTCCCCAGGGAAACCCCCTGGGCCCTCTGATACGTTTCCCTGTCTTGCAGTTCATCTTCTGGTGATCCACAGCCCGCTCAGGACACAGCGCGAGATTTCACCTCTTCATCTGGCGCCGTCTGTGGGAAACGCACGAAGAGCCAAGATGGTGAGAAGAAGCTCAGGGAGGAGGTCCACCGCCGAGAGGGGTAAGGCCATGGTGGCGGCAGGAGATGGCCCCTCTAGGGCCTCACAGAACCCTCCCTCCAACGCCAGCGTCCCCACCAAAGGGCCGCCGCCCCCTCTGCCGGCGACGGAGGCACCCCCCAACGGTGGCGACGAGGTCTTCCAGGCCCTCAATAAGAAGCTCGACGTCCTCGTGGAGCTCATGAGGGCCCAGGCGGCAAGGGATGCCAGGTCTCGCGCCCCGTCCGGGAGCCTCCCCCGTCGAAGTGCGTCCCAGCATACCGCTGGGGGCCGCTTCACCCTCCGCGGTCAGCAGCTCATCCGTAACAACGTGGGAGGACCCTCGCAAGCTCCGCCCCTGGAGCAAGAGGCTTCCTCCACGCCCAGAAAATGGAAACAGGGGGCGAGGCCTCCACGCCCGAGCGTTGACGTTCCTGAGGATCGCCACGACGCTCCCCCCAGTCCCATGGCACGACCGCAGCCGGAACTATCCCTCCGATTGAGGGATTTCGAAAGATGTTTTACAGAGCAAGAGCGCGCCCTCCGCGCCCTGCAGAAAACCTCTTTCCCGGAGGACGAGGAGAAATCCCCTTTCTCCGAATACATCTTGAAGGCAGAGGTGTCTCCTAGAACCTCCATTCCGACCTTCAAGCTCTATGATGGCCAGGGCGACCCAGCCGACCACTACGACAGCTTCGACGCCCTGGTGACTCTGCATGGAACACCGGATCCTATTAAATGCCGAGCCTTTGCGGCCACCCTGGTCCAAGGCGCTCAGGCATGGTTCCGGGCCCTCGCCCCTAGGTCCATCCGGGACTTCAGGCAATTCGGGCGAGTCTTCAAGGAGAGCTTCGCCGGAAGCGCCCCCCAAGGTCAGTAGCGGGGCTCCTGGCCCTATAACAGGCACAAGGGGAAAGGCTCCGGGCTTATGTCCACCGATTTAAATCGGAAGCCCTCAGAATTCCCCGCCTGGATGTGGCCTCGGCCACGACCGCTCTGACCGGGGGCACCCGGGACGAGAATCTCCGCCGTGAACTGGTCCTCCACCCTCCCTCGACCCTTGCCGAGCTAGTGACTCTGGCACTGCGCCACGCCGAGTGCGAAGAAGTACTCAGCGCCTGCCGAGACACAACCGGCTCGGGTCGGGAGGGGGACAAGAAGCGGGCCTCCGAGCCAAACCCTGGCTCGGGCAAGAAGCGCGATCGGGAAGGAGAGCGCAAACGAAAAGTATGAGCGGTACACCCCGCTGACCGCGCCAGTCTACGAGATCTATGAAGACATCAAAGACTCGGGACTCCTCCGCCAGCCCGAACCAATGAGATCGAAGAACCGCAAGCGCGACAGGCATTGCCTGTTCCACGGCGACCACGGGCACCACACCGGCGACTGTCACCAGCTCCAGGACGAGATCGAGCGTCTCGTCCGCCAGGGACACCTGGCCCGGTTTGCAGTCGGGCGCAAAGAAAACCGAGACGCCGCCGAGGAGATCGACAATGCCCCCCGAGGGGTCCACATCAACGCATTCTCCGGAGGAACGGCATCGGGCGGCGACACCAGCCGAGGAAGGAAGCGTCATGCCGAGCGGGCCAGCCGGGTCTTAGAGCCCTCAGGGGGCCCGCCGAGGGAGCCCCAGGTCATAGTCTTCTCCGGCCAAGACCTGGAAGGGCCGAACACCCCGCATGATGATGCCCTCATTATCTCGGCCACGATGAACCATTGTAACGTAGATAGAATTCTGGTTGACAATGGGAGTGCCCCCGATGTATTATCTTATGACTGTTTCCTCAAGATGGGGGAAGACCCATCCAAGCTCCGCCCGATCCGAACACCCCTTTGCGGGTTTAACGGCCTGGCCACCTACCCCGAGGGAGCCCTAAGCCTGCCGGTCACCATCGGCACCCCACCCAAAACCGTTACGGTCATGGCGGACTTCATAGTGATCAAGGGTATGATAGCGTACAACGCCATTTTCGGCCGGAAAATTCTCAGCCGAATAAAGGCCGTACCATCTACCTATCACCAGAAAATGAAGTTTCCCACCAAAAATGGGTTGGGGGAAGTCCGAGGTAACCAGGCCACGGCTAGAAGGTGCTACAACATCTCGGTGGAAGCCTCAAGGCCGGACGGGAAGGAAAAGGGCCCCAAGGGAGTCGAAGGGAAGACCGTAACCACCGAGCCCGGTGGCGAATTGCTAACGGTATTCCTAAACGATGACCCGGCCCTCGGAGTAAGGATCGGAGCCGACCTACCACCTAAGGAACAGTAGCAATACAAGAGATTTCTTTCTGAGTACATTCAGGTCTTTGCTTGGTCCGATGATCAACTCCCTGGCATACCAGAGAAGACCGTGATGCACAAGCTCAGCCTCGACCCCACCGTGAGGCCCGTACAGCAACGGAGAAGGAAGCATGCGCCCGAGAAGCAGGCGATCATCAAGGCGCAGGTCACCAAGGGACAAGAGACTGGCCTCTTCAGACCAGTCATGTACCCTACGTGGCTAGCCAATGTCGTCCTGGTGCCAAAAACCACAGGCAAATGGCGAATGTGCGTGGACTTCACCGATCTGAATAAGGCTACCCCCAAGGACTGCTATCCGCTACCGAGCATCGACCAATTGGTTGATTCAACCTCGGGCAACGAGATACTCAGCTTCCTAGATGCCTATTCGGGTTATCACCAGATCAGAATGAATCCAGAAGACGTCGAGAAGACCGCCTTCATCACCGACTATGGCGTGTATTGCTACACCCGGATGCCCTTCGGATTAAAGAACGCTGGAGCCACATATCAACGGCTGGTAAACCACATGTTCGAGGGACAGCTAGGTAGGAACGTCAAGGCTTACATCGACGACATGCTCGTCAAGACCCCCAAGGCCCAAGACCACTTCACCGACCTTGCCGAAACCTTCGGCACCCTCCTGAGTACAACATGAAGCTCAACCCCGCCAAGTGCGTCTTCGGAGTAAAATCCTGGAAGTTCCTGGGTTTCCTGGTCACTCAGCGCGGGATCGAAGCCAACCCCGACAAAGTCCAGGCCATCCTGGACATGCGCCCGCCCACGTGCGTTAAAGACGTCCAGCGTCTGACAGGGCGTGTCGCCGCTCTCAGCCGTTTCCTGTCCCGTGCGGCCGAACGATGCTTGCCCTTCTTCAAACTGATGAGGGGACCCAAGCTAGCATCTGCTACGTTCGCATGGGATGAGGAATGCCAGACAGCATTCGCCGAGCTTAAGAAGTTCTTGGCTTCGCCACCGGTGCTCTCCAAGCCCGTCCCAGGCGAAGTCTTGCTGCTCTACCTCTCGGCGACGCCATCCACGGTCAGCTCGGTCCTAGTCAGAAATGACTCGGGAATCGAAAGACCGGTCTACTACACTAGCAAGGTGCTCAATGAGGCCAAACGGAGGTACCCCGCAATCGAGAAACTCGTGCTAGCGTTGGTTACCTCCGCAAGGCACCTCCGACCCTACTTCCAGGGCACCCCATCACTGTGCTAACCGGCAAGCCGTTGAAGAAGATTCTGGCCCACCCCGAGGCCTCAGGGCGACTCGTCAAATGGGCCATTATGCTCAGGGCCTATGACATCTCGTACCGGCCACGATCAGCAATCAAAGGCCAAGCGCTCGCCGACTTCATCGCCGAAAGCACCATCCCGACCGAAGACAGGCCTCCGACCACGACCGGGCCAACCTGGGAACTGTTCGTCGATGGATCGTCCAATTCGGCAGGCAGCGGTGCGGGGATACTCCTGAGGTCCCCCGAAGGGATAGAGCTACAGTACGCCTTGAAATTCAACTTTCAGGTATCCAACAATGCTTCCGAGTACGAGGCCCTTATCTCGGGAGCATGCATGGCCCGACGGTTGGGGGTCGAGCGAGTCAGGATCCACACCGACTCTCAGCTGGTCGCAGGACAGGTCAACGGTGAGTACGAAGCTCGGGAGGCACCCATGATCAAATACCTTCAGTTGGTCCGGAGCCTGGCCCAACAGTTCGAGGAATTTGAGGTAGTCCGGATAGCTCGGGAGCAAAACTCTCGGGCGGACGCCCTCTCTCGATTGGCCTCCTCCCTAGACCCGGAAGGTACACGATCGGTCCTCCTAGAAGAGCTAGAGCGCCCGAGCATCGACACGGAGCTCCTCGCTGTTGACTCGGCCACTCCAAGCGACTGGCGCTCCCCCTACCTGTCCTGGCTACAGAACTCCCAAGAGCCCTCTGACTCTCGGGAAGCCCGCCGAATGAAGTATCAAGCTCGGCGCTTCGTCGTCCTTGACAACACTCTCTACCGAAGATTGTTCTCCGACCCCTCCTGAAGTGCCTCGGTCCCGACGAAGCAAGCCGAGCCATCCAAGAGATTCATGAAGGCCTGTGCGGAGCGCACTCAGGGGCAAGGTCGCTGGCCAGAATCCTGTTACGACAGGGGTACTGGTGGCCCACCCTGCAGCGCGACTGCTCGGCCTATGTTCAACAATGCGACCGATGCCAGCGGTTCGACCACTTGGTCCATCGGCCGGCCACGGAACTTGTCACCCTAGCCGAGCCTTACCCTTTCGCTCGGTGGGGGATCGATATCCTTGGACCATTCCCGACGGCCCAGTCCCAGAAGAAGTTCATCATCGTCGCCATCGACTACTTCATCACGTGGATCGAGGCCGAGGCTACGGCAAGGATCACCGAGACAGTCATTTGGGGCTTTGTTTGGAAATCGATCATTTGTCGCTTTGGCATCCCCCGAGTGATAGTAAGCGATAACGGTCGGCAATTCGACTCTCGGTACTTCCGAGACAGATGCGCCGACCTAAATATCCGCAACCACTTCACTTCGGTCGCCCACCCTCAGGCCAACGGGCTGGTTGAAAATGCCAACAAGACTATCTTGAAAGGCATAAAAACTAGACTCGGCAAGGCTAAGGGTAGTTGGCTCGAGGAATTGCCTAGCGTACTATGGTCGCACCGAACGACCCCCAGGACGGCAACCGGTGAAAGCCCTTTTCAGTTGGTATATGGCACCGAAGCCGTCGTTCCATTGGAGATCGCCAATCCGTCTCTCCGAGTGATCAGCTTCTCACTCGAGGCAAACGAGCAAAAATTGCTCGAGAACCTCGACCTGGCAGACGAACTCCGAGAGATCGCGAACGTCCGAGCAACGGAGTACCAGCGCCGCCTCACTCGATACTACAATGCCAAGGTCCGAGACAGACGTTTCCAACCGGGGGACTTCGTCCTCAGGAAGGCCGAAGCCTCTCGACCACTAGAGGCGGCGGGCAAGCTGTCCCCTAACTGGGAAGGCCCCTACCGAGTGGTCGAGATGCTCGGAAAAGGTGCGTACAGGTTAGCGACAATGGAAGGGGAACCTATTCCTCGGACATGGAACGCAGCCGCACTACGCAAATTCTATTTTTGAAATTGTACAGCAAGATGGACGGAATAAATCCCTTTTCTTTTCATTCCAAACCATTGGTACATCAGATAGGCAAATGTCAGTACATCACATAGCAAAAAGCAAAAATCCATCTAACACCGCTTCAAGAGGCCATCGCTCGGCTGACTCGGTCTTGATCTCCTCGCGTCCAGCCACTAACTCTGCCTCGTGTGGAAACTGGCTCGGACAAAAGGTGGTCGAGCCAGTTGGCTCAGGTGGCCCGTGACAAAGGTGACAGAGAGGCTGCAGACGGAGGAAGGCTTCGGTGAGGAGGGAGCTTGATGCCCCCCCCCCCATGCAGAGGGGGAGTGGCGGCAGGCTTCCCTGATGCCCCCATCCGTCCTCCGCCTCGGCGTCCACCCAGAAGCCTCGCCGGAGCTAAGAAGAGGCAAGCGACGTGCTTCCACACGCCGAAGCCCTCCCCAGATCCGCGCGGCGACCGTCGGACCCGTCTCGTGCACGCGCGGCGACCGTGGGACCCGTCCAACAAGCTGGGACGGCAAGAGCCCTCCGCTCCCCGTCGTCGGCGGCGTCACCCTCCGAAGGATCCTCCATGCTCCGAATGCAAGGGCACAACGCAGAGTAAGAAGGAAGGAGTGAGGAAAGACTGTTAGAGAAACTCCCAAGCAGTAAAGAGGAAAGGGTGCCTTTCGGTCCTTCTTATAGGCCAAAGGAGGCTACACGCCTTAAATGACCCTCCCCCCTCGGAAACACGCCAAAGGATTTCTCCCCTGAACAGTCACCTCCAACTCCTCGTTTCCCGCCCTAGCGGGATTCACGAAGCGGCCTGACATTCAAAGCATGAGGGAACGGAAGGACGCCCCGTCAGAAGCCTACCAAAACAGCGTGCGAAAATCACGCAGGACATATCGGCACTTGCCAACTACTTCAGACACGCCAACCAAATCACAGCAAGGACAGCGATCAAACAAGTAAGCCATTTATTATCTCATAAAGAGGGAACTCCCTAAAGGAGGAAAGAGAGACAAACAAGAGGAAGGGGCAAAATAAGGCAAAATGCCTCAGGTCTCGGGCCCACTTTGACGTTCGAGAACGGCGGAAGGGGAAGCGTCATTCCCGGCACCTTCGGTGACGGCCGGCTCGGACACTGACCTCGCCTGTGCGAGAACTGTCTCGGTCGTGAGCCCTCCCGAAACGCCTGGAGCCGGTGACCCCGATGGAGGCGACCCCTCCGAATCTTTCCAGACCGACGAGGAGGAGCTAGAAACCGACTCATCCGAGTCATAACGCTGGCCAAAGGGGAACTCGATCCCAGAGTTTTGCTCGTCGGCGTGGTTTATCGCACGGCGATAGCCCTGCTTGAACCCCTTCCGGGTGCCCCGGCGAAGTGCTACCTCGTAATAGGGTAGGGCGGCTTCTACCAGGTCGGCTGAGTAAGCATCCGAGCTTTTATAACGCTCGATTGCCTCCACCTCGATCTGCCCCGCCCTTCCGACGAGCTCGACCTGAGCCCGCTCCGCCTCGGCTGCACGCTCCTCCGCCCAGGCCCGGTCCACCTCAGCCTCAACTCGGAGACGCTCCGCCACCTCCGCCCGATCTAGAAGCTCGGCACGTTCGAGCTCCCAGCGATTGTCTAGCTCGAGGCGACGCAGACGCTCCTCCTCCAAGGATCGGCTTGTCCTCTCAAGAGACTCTCGGGTCTTGGCGAGCTGTTCGGTCAGCACCCCGGCTTCCAGACGGCTCGCCCGCGCCACCTCCCGGAACGCGGAAAACTCCTGCCGGAACCCCTCATGCTCCCCCTTGAGTCGGGCCAGTTTCCTTTCGCATCCTCTAAGGATCCAGGCGAGTTTTGACCGTTCCGCCTCCGTCCGGGCGTGCGCCTCCGACATCATAGCCGCCGACCGAGCTATGACCAGGCCGCCCTCCATCAGAACATCAAGGATCCCAGGGGGGGTATTGCGCCTTTCTCCCCCCTTCGTCCTTGCGGCAATCGACCGGCAGACCCGATACAGGTCGCCCGTAATGCCGAGCCTTTCCAAAGGCTCCGGCAGAGGGAACCGCTCCGCCCTGGGCACCCCGCCAGAAGGCTCTGCTCGAGTGACGGAGCTGACCGCCTCGCGCACCACGGTCGGTTGGGGTTGCGACGCCTCCCCGGGCGAACCCCCAACCTCGACCGGCGTCGCGGGATTGACCGCACCGGGAACTTCAGGCACTTGGGGCTGCAACGCCCTCGCGGGCGAACCCCCAGCCCTGCCTGTCTCGACCCGCACCTCGCCAACCGAGACATCACCGACTCCCACCGATCCCCCGGTCTCAGCGTCAGCTACTTCAGCATCGGCCCCCTCTACCCCCGTGGGGGGAGAGCCGACCCATCATCGCCCTCTGAAGGGCCCCCGGTCTCCTCGGCCCCCTCTCGTCTGGCAGGTGGGGGAGCTAGCCCCGAGGGGTCGGCCCCATCTTGCCCCCGAGAGGGGAGTGCCGCCGAGCCGGAGTCACCCCCGGCGGCAGTAGGAAGGCCTGCCTTCTTGGCCCGTTTCCTGGCCTTCGCGGCCTCCCGCAACTTTCCTGCCGTGGGATCCTTGCGCTTCGTACCAGTTGGTCGTGAAGATCCCTCGGGGGCCACCCCCTTGCCCTTGTCCCGGGCTTGGGCGCGACCCGCAGAAGCATCCAGTTCGTCGGCCGCCGAGTCATCCCCCAGATCAATGACCTCGGCTGCCTCTTCCAGAGGTTCCCGCCTCACGTCTGCAACAAAGGAAGAAGACCCGGTCAGGAGAAAGAAAGTAACTACCACCCCAGGAGAAGAGCCTCGAGAGCGGTACCTGTCGACGTCAACCGCGTAAGCAAACACCGTTCGACGTTCTCCGGCGTCACCAGCTCCTCGGTCGACTGGTGGTTATCCAGTAGACGAGCGGCCTGCCGCTCCACGTGGGGAGGGAACTCCTCCTGGCGAGGGGGAAGATTCGGATGAAAATTGGGCGAGACCGGACATCTCCAAAACTCGTCCGTCGCCTCCGCCTTCACCTAGAAGAATTGGGTCTTCCACCCCTTGTACGAGGAGTCCTTCGCTGCGAGTGAGATGCAACTCCTGTTCCTCCTCGCCTGGATAAAGTAGAAGCCCTTCCCCGCCGACGGGTGCGCTTTCAACTCGAAAAAATAGTGAAAGAGGTCCAAGGAAGGAAAAATGTCGTGCTGACGACAGAGAATCCGAAAGGCGGAAAGAAGGAGATACGAGTTGGCCACCAACTGAATAGGCGCCAACCGAAAAAACTCGAGAAGCTTAAGTATAAAAGACTCGAAGGGAAGGCGGAACCCACTCTTCCAAGCCAGAAGAAAAGTGTAAATGTGCCCCGTACGGCTGTCCAGACTCGTCTCATACGGGGCGGCGGCAGCGAAGCTGTACCTGAGAGGCAAGCGAAAGCAATGCTCCAGCTTCCTCACCTCGGCCTCCCCCAACTCACTGCAGTTGGGGACGGGCTCCCGCCTCACCTGCTCGATTTCCAAAGGCCGATCCGTCATCGAGTTGGAAGATGATCCCTCGCGCGAGCTCGAAGACTCCGGGGGAGAAGGAAGTTGCCGGACCGCCTCCGCGGTTATCCTCGCCAACTCCTCAAATGCCGCCGCAAGACTTTGCGTCTCCACTGTGCCCTCACAGCGCATCAAGGAGCCCCAGAAGCAAAGAAACTAAGGAAAGCCTAAAACCCTGAGAAGCCTAGAATGACGAACAGCGCCCAACGCCTATAAAATCCTGGAGGAAGGCGGCGTGTCGTTCCGTGCTCCGAGAAAAGGGGGGCCCCTTCGTTTCAAATCCGTCAGGATCATCATTACGGGCCCAGGCGACCACTACACGTGGCTCCAATAACGCCAACAGAATTCCACCCACCTGAGCCACGCCGGTCCAAAACCTCAAAAGCTACTCGACCGAGCCTCCATGGCTCGGGAGTAGGAGGGGGACAAGTGGAGAGGGGGATTTCTGTAGCCCACCCAAAGAGCAGCCCAACAAGACCCAACAGGGTCCAACGAGGCAAGCTCACCTGAGTGACAGCCCACAGGGCCCACTCAGGAAAGAAAAGCCCAATGAACAAACACTCGAGGAACCAACTCTCCCCGGCGGCCCCTAGGCTCGGAGGGCCCGAGTGATGGTCAGGTCACAAGGAGGGTCCGGCCCAAGCCGTTTCCCCGCCCGGGAGAGACAGGCATTAGCCGACCTATCCGACCCCTCTTTCGCCGAGCTATGCTCATCGCCCGGACAGGGCTGGCGTTTCAGAAGCTCGGCCAGACCAGACATTATCCGTTCGTGCTGCCGTTAAGAGTCCCCAACGGACAGGGGAATCAAGAAGCCGTCGGACTTCGAGGCGATAACGTTCCCACGATAAGGCCATGAAAGCCCACGTTGAGGACGTAACTCCCGCCGGAGACCCCTCAGCTTGCAGGACTCCTGAAGGCGGTGCACTATTTAAACCAGGGATACCCTCCGGTGGAAGAAGGAGCCATTAAGGTACTCATACACCCAAACTCCTGAGTAATCCGCTTCACCCTCTGGTGGAGAGGAATCTCGTGCACTAGTTTTTATCCTCCCCATTACTGCTTCCACCACAGCTCTACTGACTTAACCATCGGAGGGTTTTTCCCCAGGGAAACCCCCTGGGCCCTCTGATACGTTTCCCTGTCTTGCAGTTCATCTTCTGGTGATCCACAGCCCGCTCAGGACACAGCGTGAGATTTCACCTCTTCATATCTACCCATCACCCATTTATCACACTAATTCATACGGCCCTCCGTCTCCACATCCATATTCATATACGCAAAATCCTCCATACCAATACACGTCACCTCACCTCATCAATACGCCTCCATCACAGCATCCATTTGAACCTAATAATTATGAGGAATTGCAAATGACACCTGATCACATCTTCAAAAATTTTGAAGATTTACCCACTCCGAGGTTTCTTCGTTCCTTCTCTCTCCCACCACCACCAGAAGACTCCCCTGCTCAGGATGAAGTCACTGACCCAACCCCTACGTATGAAACATCATGGTATTATGACGATGGGTCCATGCTCCAGCAACCTACGTCAACGTACCATGAGTCTCCTACTGATTCTACCCCTATCTATGAGACGTCATGGTATTATGACGATCGATTCATGCTCCAGCAATCTACGTCAAGATACCATGAGTCTCCTACTGATTCTACCCCTATCTATGAGACATCATGGCATTATGATGATGGGTCCATGCACCAGCAACCCACGTCAATATACCATGAGTCAACCACTGATTCTACCCTTACCTATAAAACCACCTGGTGTTACGATGACGGGTTTACACCCCAACAACCCGCATCAATGCACCATGAACGCCTTCTATCCTTAACCCCCCACGTACCACCCATTTTCTACGTACCAAGCCTTCTACTGTTACCCCTTTGATCGCACAATTAACCCTCGCACCATTGGCTTCCACTGAGCATTCCATTAACCCTTGTTCCCAACCAAGTAATCCTTCATCGCCTTCACCTAAAACCTCCACAGAGCCTTCTATTAACCCTTGTCCCCAACCAAGTAATCCTCCATCGTCTCCACCTAAAACCTCCACTAGCCTTGTAACTCCGAATACAACCATTCTTGTTCCTCCACTCAACCTCATACCTAAACCCGTGATTAGTCCAGAGCAGGGCCCATCTATTTTTGCACCCGAGCCAACCTCGTCTGCTCCCGAGCAGGAGGAGAAGCTCGTCGTGTTTCAACCTCCACCTACTCTTTTTACAACCCATTCCATTGAACCTCTATTACCCGCTGAGCCTGTTGCCTCCATCTCGCCTCCGCCACTTCAGGCTTCCATCATCCCTATAACTTCAAACCCAACCCCTCTTACTCCTCCACTTGACCCCTTACCCAAATTCGTGGCTAACCCTGAGCAGGGCCCATCCATTTTTGCACCTGAGTCAACCTCATCTGCTCCCGAGCAAGAGAAGAAGCTCGCTGTGTTTCAACTTCCATCTACCCCTTCCATTGAACCTCCATTGTCCGATCATGTTGTTTCCGACTCACCTCTTTCTATCACCTCTCGGAGTGGGTGTATTCTTATAAATACATGCGCCAAAGATGATGATCAAGAATCGGACAAGAAGAATTCGGTTACGGCTATGCCATTTAAAATTCAAGATTTTATATGCCAAATGCCGATTCGCGTTCTTGTGCCGGTTATTGTTGAGCAGCCCGAATCTCCATCTCTACAAATGTCCATCAAGAAGGACTCTCAGGAATTGGTGCTAAGTAAATTAAGGGCCAAAACAATAACAATCACGTTACTCATTGGCCAACATGCTTTCAAGGCCCTTATTACCCCTTGTTCGGTCATAGTCCAAATGGCCAATCAAAAGAAGGGGTTCTCCTCATGCATAGTGATGACATGTTCTACTGCCGAGGAGATGATGAACTCTATGCTCAAGGGTGGGTCAGGCCGCTCCTTGTTGGAAGCTTTTGACGCTTTGTCTACTCCTTACCAACTTCCATGCAAGGGGCGAACGCCTATGCTACCAAGCATATTCACACATGATATTCCAACGCCCTTGAGCAGTGCATCAAATAAGAAGCCCTTTATGCCGAAGGTCAAACTCCCAATGATAGATACCATCCATTTATCAAGGGAGTTATTTCTAAAGGAGCCATTCCATGTCAATATCCCTACTGCACAAGCGGAACTCTCAAATTTTTGCTATCATCATTTGCCAAGGGAGTTACCGTTCGCTTCCAAATGCCCAAGGGATCTTATTAAGAGTCCATCACATGAGAGCCCATGGGCCTTGACTGTACCAATCGAGCCAAATGGTCAAAGAAGGACCAGGCCATTTTGGGGCGCATAATTGGGATCGGCATGCAAGGTTAAGAGGTCAAGAAGTCATGTTGAAGGTTAAGAGGTCGCCCTGTGAGAGAGTATCCACCAGGAAGAAGGGAAAGTATAAAGTGAAGCTTAAGAGCGAGAATTCCCATGTGGAGGAGCCATCCTATAGCTCATCTACTGCATACCCCATTCCATCACTGCTTGTGCTATTATTCATCTTCTTTTTATGGGCAATCCATTGGCTGAGAGGACGCTTCCCATCATCTAGATCTACACAATCAAGCTCCTCTTCTTCTCTAGGGTCTTTGGACCCTCACATTCATCCTCCTCCGAAGCCTCCGGACCCTTACCTTCCACCTTGTACGGAATCTCCGGACCCCTATATTCATCCCCATCCAGAACCTCTGGACCCCTCCATGTTTAATTCCATATCTTTATCCATCTCTCATCCTCGTTCGGGACTTGTGGACCCTGCTCTGTTTAGTTCCTTGTCTTTATCCGACCCTCATATTCCACCCCCTCCGGAGCCTCCGGACCCTTACATTCCACCTCGTCCGGAATCTCCGGACCCCCATTTTCATATTCCTCTGGAACCTCCAGACCCCTCTCTCTTTAATTCCATATCTTTATCCACCTCTCATCCCTGTCCGGAACCTCCGGACCCCTCTTTATTTAATTCCCTACCTTTATCTATCTACCCTCACATTCCACTCCATCTGGAACCTCCGGACCTCTCCATGTTTAATTCCTTATCTTTATCCGTCTCTCGTCTCCCTCCGGAACCTTCGGATTTCTCATCTTGTTATCCATCCCTCCTAGGGCATCGCGCCCTACCTTTTCATATCCGTCCGAAGTCTCCGGACCTTTCCGTCTTCCGATTTATCCTTTTGTTCTTCCAGGGTATCGCGTCCTTTATTCTTTTCCTCCCTTTGAGTTACCTTTTTCCATACCTTTTCCCAGTGCATCGCGTCCCTCATCATGTTCTTCCTCCGGAACCTCCGGATCCATACTCCTCTGATTCTCCTCCTTTACATTCGGATCCTCCGAATCCGCCTCTCTCAATTCATCAATTTCTAATTCCTCTCGATCTTGATCCCGAGTCTGACTCGATTCATGTCATATTAATTATCTCGGGCATCTGCCCGTTCTCATACTGCTTTCGATGCTTTAGTCCTCATCTTTTTCTTTGATTCCTTTCTTATCTTGTAAATTCTTCTAGGCATCTTCTATCTAATCTTTTTTTTTACCATTCCTTTACAATAAACTACAGCAGAAGACAGGAAAGCCATAAGGAGAGTTGTCCAGAGGTACATATTGGTTGGAGGACTGCTATACAAAAGAAGCCTCACTATTGTTCTTCTAAGATGATTTGATGACAATGAGGTCTGGAAGTGTGTAGAGGAAGCACACTCAGGTGTGTGCGGTGGCCATGTAAATAGCTAAATGTTTGTAAAGAAGATCATTCGGCAAGACTTTTACTGGCCCACCATGGAGGAAGACTGTGATGTCTATGTCCGTAGGTGTGTCAAGTGTCAACTTCACGTCGATAAGATTCATTCCCCGTCTTCCTCTCTCCATCCAGTATCCTCCCCATGGCCTTTCTCCGTGTAGGCATTCGACATCATTGGTCCTCTCGGTGATCCCAACTCCATTACCAAGCAAACATCATTCATCCTTACTGCAACAGAGTACTTCACCAAATGGGCCGAAGCCGAAGCTTACGTGGAGGTTAAAGCATCAACAGTCTGCAAATTCATCATGAAGAACATCATCACCAGGTTCGGCATTCCGAGCACAATCATCACTGACGATGGGCCGCAATTTATTTCTCAGAACCTTCAGGACCTCTGTAAAAGGTATAAAATTACATTGCATCATTCATCACCTTATTATCCACAAGGTAATGGCCAAGCAGAGGCCACTAATAAAACATTGATGAAAATCATAAAAAAGACCTGTGAGTCAAACAAGTTCTTGGATTGGCCAGAAAAGCTGATTGAGGCTTTATGGGCCTATCGCACTTCAATCCGTACTCCCACTGGGTAAACTCTGTTCGCCCTTACATATGGGATGGAGGCGGTAGTTCCGTATGAAATCTTGGTTCCTTCTCTCAGGGTACAGTTGGACAAGGAGCTTCTATTAGTGTTGGTGTGCTACAGGCCAATTTCGGGTCAGGTAGGTCCAATAGTTGTACGATCTTGTTCATTATTAATAAAGTGGTATTTGAGCGTAAATATGCGATTGTGTTACTTTACGTTGTCCCTAGGATATGTGGTTGTAAAGTCAGCTCGAGATGGGATCTCGAACATGAGATTGACTTTACATGTACACATACCTTAAACTGTTCCTGGTTGGAGGGTAATCACTAGGGGACTTTGATTACCTATTAAACCAGTACACATGATGTGTCAGTGACCAGTCTCATGGTCATTGGTGCGGGGCACCAACACATATGTGTAGGTGTATGTCCTTGGAGGATGTACACTGAACTGATCCGCTATTGGATCTTCAGATGGTTGATTATACCTAATGTCAACTGAAGATCCAACGGTCTCAGTAGCATCGTTGGTCCTTTGACCTGAGACATTGATCGAATCTTACACGAGGATTGGAATGGTTTAATTACTTGGCTAAGTGACTTTAACCATAAGTCATGAGTTGCCTAGTCGTTAACCACTCCAGGATACGTGTGAAGATCGTCAATGGTCAAGAAGGGATCGCTCACTGTCAGGTATATATCAGACAGTTAATGGTTCATGACATTGACGCTCTGTTAAATCCCTGGCCAGGGTCATGTGAGTTCGTTTAGAACGGACGTCATACACTTTAAGGAGGTCATAGTCAAATGGTATGATCATGGGGTTTGACAGAAACCGTACCCTCGATCGTACCAGACTCATAGAAGGAGCGAGGGATTATATCGATGCGGTAACTGTGGACTTACAGGTACCAGACATTCTGGTTTAAACCCGGGGTCATCTAGGATCACGCGGATTTACTTGACCCAACGTGATCAAAGGTTCGGAATAAATTAAACTATTGTTCGGCTCTAGTAGAAGCGAAGAATATGTTTAATTTACTTCTAATTGGGAATTAGAAGTTAATGGACCTTAAACTAGAGTGACTGTGGGCCTAGAGGATCACACACAATAGATTCTTGGGTGACGGTTTATTATTATTCAAGCGTATGTATTAATTCCATTTAATTCCTTTTGGAAAGGAGTGTAAATGGGGCTTAATACATATGTATAATAAAGGAAAGGTCATTAATACAATTTTGGTCCTTTGGATGTCTTTTGAAAAGGGCCAAAACTCTATATATATGGCACCTACGTGAGTTCATTCGAACTCTCCCTTCCAACCCCCCTTAATGCTAATCAAGCATTAAGCATCAAGGAGAGGTTAAGCCTCCCCCCTTTCTCCCCCTTGCTCTCTCTCTCTCCAAAAGGTGATAGAGTCGGGGAAAGTTGCGCCGGGGAGGTACCGTCGCTGCGCAAGGGTCCGTGTGGATCTGCTCTAGAGGCCGTACAGCTGTGCGGCTCGGTTTCTCTGCATCGGGCTTAGCGGACAGCGTCGTTCCGCGCAAGGTGAAACACGCAACCCGCAATTAGGGTATTAGAAACACCGATTAGAGCACAGATTAAGCTTTCCATAACACCGGGATCGGACAAATGAAATTTTTGTTATCCGCTGCGTCGCCCGTAGGTGCTGTGCGAAACCTAACTGTGGTATCAGAGCCAGGTTCGCGCTCTGGTCAGTGTTTTAGCGTCGTTTAGTACCATGCTTTAGGGGTAATAAAATCTTCAATTATTATTTGTTGAAAGAAATCTAGGTGTCTCTGTTCTTCAAAGATGCTGGGCATCCAAGCAGTAAATTTTTTGAAAAAAAAAATAAAAAAAAAAATTTTAAGACCCGTTTAGGCGCAGTGCGCCCCCGCGTGCGCCGCCTGGCGGCGCACGCGGCACCCGCGGTCAGCGCCCGTGGGCGCTGACCGCGGGGGCGGCCTGGGCGGCGCCCGCAACGCGGGCGCCCGCGTGCGGGCGCGGGCGGGCCCGCCCACGCCATCCGCGTGGGCGGCCGCGCCCCCCCCCCCCCTTGCGGGGGTTTTATATTAGTATTTTTTTAAAAAAAATTTTTTGCTTATTTTTAATTTATTGGTGCATATATTAATATATATATTATATATATATATTAAAATGCTCAGTGAATTAATTAGAATTTTATCTATTAAGTTAAATAGTGTTACCTCAAAAGTAAATGTCGAATGGTAAATTTTATTTAACCGATTTAAATTTACGGAGGTGAGATAATTACTATTTACCTTGAGATAAAATGGTAATAATTGAAGTTACTTCAGTAAAATTTAAGTTTTTGAATTTTTAATTATTAGATAATTAGAAAAATTCAAATTTTAAATTTTCTTGAAGTTAAATGTGGAAAATTCAATTATTTAAATTTTAATTATTAGATAATTGTTAAATTCAAATTTTGATTTTTATAAAATTACTAATTGAGGATAATTGCATTATTTAAAATTTATTTTCAAACAAAATTATTAGATAATTAGTTTGAAGTTAAATTTAAATTATTGGCAGGTTTAAATTTTGAATTTAAATTTGATTATTGGATAATTAAATTTAAATTTAATTAATTATCTCAATTACATGCCCCTATAGAAAATGATGGTTCTTTACGTGCTTTACTGTATTTACCTTGTATTGGCCTGCTTGTGTGTTTAATTTTAGTTAATCATGCTTTGATTTTTAAAATTAAACAAAGCTATCCTATTTTTGTTTGCACATCCCATTTTTAAATTCAAAAGTAAGGATTATTTTCAGAAAATAACCCTTAATTGATTTTTTTTAATGGGTTGGCAAGTGATCATGGACTTGGATTAATGTAATTAATTGGGATCTGCGAACCTCCTTTCTCTCTCTGTTAAAATTTCAATGTACTTCTATCTTCCTCCATTGTTGTACTCGCCCTAAGGGCTGCTGGAATTTGAGTCACATGTAATTTAATTTTTCCGGCCTGCGTGCCGTGTAAAAGTTGTAATTAATGCGGCGTCGGAGTTTGAAAGTGCGGAGCACACCCGACGAGGACGATCCAGCTGCTTCGGAAGCGGGCCGGATATCTTATTTACATTAGGGTTAAAGTCCATGATCACTTGTGTTTAATTTGCATTGGATGCATTTATTTTTGTGCAAACTACTAGGTACGGTAAATATATTGGATATATTTATATTACCACCTAGGGTGAGATCAAGATAAAATTAAATTCCCTCGCGCTTAAATTTTAGATCTGGTAAGCGTGACTCTAGGAGTCGTCGTGGCCCTCCATCATTATGGAGTGAATGAACGTCTTCATTTCATGGATTTGTTGTGCTTTCCACAAGGTCCATGAGTTTGGGGGCGGGATTAAACTCCAAGGCTCGGCCTCAATGGGGTGAGGAATTGAACTCGACTTTGTTGTGCTTTCCACAAGGGTCGGGTCATGAACTCATTGCTATGAAGTAATGATGGTTAGATCTAACCGAGAGAATCCTTTGTTGTGCTTTCCACAAGGGGATGATTTTTCGGGGGCCGAATATCGGATATTGCATTAGATGCAAGTGCTTGTTGACTGCCCTTGAGATGGTGTATGGCTTGTTGTGCTTTCCACAAGGTCGTACATCAGTCTCGTTGGGATTCTGACCCACTAGGTAGATTTCGTTGATCTCCCGTTCTATATACTGAGGGTTATATAGTTCGATCGAAAAATAGTGGGACTAACTAAGATAAGAAACCACATCTAAGTTAGAATTTGAACACATGCTAAGTTATCTTTTATTTCTTATCCCGATTACAATGTCGTCGTCCAACCCTCTCCGCGGCATCCTGGATGCAAATAGATTAACTGGACCGAACTACTCGGATTGGCTACGTAATCTACGCATAGTCCTTACCGCCGAAAAGATTGCGTACGTGTTGGACACGGTTCATTCTGAGCCAGCTCCTGATGCCGACGAGGGCGAGTTACTGGCTTATGCCAAGTGGTCTGAGGACTCCTCCCTTGCCCAATGTTACATGTTAGCCTCTATGGCTCCCGAGCTACAGAGATAATTTGAAAAGACTGATTGTAGAAGTATACTTCTCAATCTACGTCAGCTCTTCGGGGAGCAGGGTAGGATTGAGAGGTATGACATCTCCAAAAGGCTTTTCAGGACACGGATGTCTGAGGGTTCATCAGTACAGGCCCATGTACTGAAAATGATGGAGTGGATTGAAAGACTCAATACATTGGGGTTCAAGTTGGATCTTGAACTATGCATTGATCTTATACTCCAGTCATTGCCCGATTCCTTTTCTTCCTTCATCATGAACTTTAACATGAACATGATTGAAGCAACTCTCCCAGAGCTGCTCAATATGTTAAAGAGTGCTGAAGGAACCATGCAAAAAGATAAACCATCTTCGTCTGTAATGATTGTTGGTCGTGCCAACAAGAAAAGGAAGGCCTCTCAAATATCCACCACAAGTAACAAAGGGAAGGGAAAGAAAAAGGCCACGGATAAGCAACTCGCCAAAGTTGACAAAGGGAAGGGTAAGAAGAATGAAAAGGAAGATAAATATTTTCGATGCGGGGAAACTGGGCATTGGAAAAAGAATTGCAAGGCAATTCCAAATGAAGGTATTTTTGTCATAGACCTGAATTTGTCATATATGGAATCCACATCATGGGTATTGGATACTGGATGTGCATCCCATATCTGCAATTCTGTGCAGGTGCTGACAAATAGAAGGCGATTGGGCAAAAAGGAGATTGAACTGAGGATGGGCAATCTCTGGCTTGTATAACATTGGATATACATTGACTTTTAATAGCGCTGGGTGCTCTATAATGAATAATGGTTTGATTATAGCCAATGGTTCATTAGTCAATGGTCTTTATGCATTAGATACACGTTCTAATGTTATGCAAATTTCTAATGCTGATGAAGTGAATTCTGCATATCTATGGCATTGCAGACTTGGTCATGTAGGTGAGAAAAGAGTCTCTCACTTACACTCAAATGGGTATTTGAATTCATTCGAATACAAGCCATTTGATACCTGTGAGTCGTGTCTCATGGGGAAAATGACTAAGCTCCCTTTGGTGGACATGGTGAGAGGGCTGTTGACCTTCTCGAGCTCATACACTCGGATGTGTGTGGACCCATGTCCATAGAAGTAAAAGGAGGTTATCTCTATTTCATTTCTTTTATTGATGACTTCTCTAGATATGGCTATGTGTATTTAATGAGACATAAGTCACAAGCTTTTGAGAAGTTTAAGGAATACATGAATGAAGTAGAGAAACAGACAGGCAAAAGTATTAATGCTCTTCGATCGGATCGAGGAGGTGAATACTTAAGCCATGAATTCACTTCTTATCTTAAAGACCATGGAATAGTTTCTCAGTAGACTCCACCGTATACACCACAGCACAATGGTGTATCCGAGAGGAGAAACAAGACCTTGTTAGACATGGTCCGATCCATGATGTCTATGTCAGGACTACCCTTGTCTCTCTGAGGCTATGCATTAGAGACTGCAGCATATTTATTGAATAGGATCTCAAGTAAATCAGTTCCTTCTATACCATATGAGATATGGAAGGGCAGGAAACCAAATTTTAATCATTTTAAAATTTGGGGGTGTCCTGCTCATGTAAAGAAGAACGAGAGTGATAAGCTTGAGTCGCGGACCGATAAGTGTAGGTTTGTGGGATATCCAAAAGAGACGTTTGGATATTATTTCTATCACCCTTCTGAGCAAAGGGCCTTAGTGGCCAAGAGAGCTATATTTCTGGAAAGAGAATATCTACTCCAGAAAAATAGTGGGAGCCAGATAGAATTGGACGAGGTCCAAGAACCACTACCCAAAGACACAAACTCATTAGATGAGACTGTATCGGTTGATCCTATTCAAAGTGAAACACTGACACTACGGAGATCTGGTAGACTACCGAGAGAACCTGAGAGATATGTGGGACATGTCTCAGAGGGGTCCTCTAAGGTATGTATCGATGAGGATGATGATCCTCAGTCGTACCAGTAGGCGATCCATAGTGTAGACTCCAAGAAATGGCAAGAGGCAATGGATTTAGAAATCCAGTCCATGTACACCAATAAAGTTTGGAACTTAGTTGATGTACCCGAAGGGAATGTCCCTATCGGCTACAAATGGATTTTCAAAAGGAAAATCGGTGCAGATGGACAGGTTGACACATACAAGGCTAGACTAGTGGCGAAAGGATATCGTCAAAGGTAAGGCATTGACTATGACGAGACGTTTTCACCGGTAGCCATGGTTAAGTCAATCAGAATCCTCCTTGACATTGCTGCATACCTAGATTATGAGATCTAGCAAATGGATGTGAAGACAGCTTTTCTTAATGGAAACCTGTCAGAAGAGGTGTACATGGTACAGCCTGAGGGATTCACCTCCAAGCCACATCCTAATAAGGTATGCAAACTTCAAAGGTCCATTTATGGATTAAAGCAGGCATCTAGAAGCTGGAACTTAAGATTTGACGAGGCTGTCAAATCTTTCAACTTCATTCGGAATGAAGATGAACCCTGTGTTTACAAGAAGGTCAGTGGGAGCTCAGTGACCTTCTTAGGTCCTTTATGTTGATGACATCTTACTCATTGGGAATGATGTAGGGATGTTGACATCAACTAAGTCTTGGTTGTCCAAGACCTTCTCCATGAAGGATTTGGGAGAAGCATCCTATGTGCTGGGCATAAGGATCTATCGAGATAGATCTAAAAGGATGCTAGGATTATCTCAATCCATGTACATAGACACTATCCTCAAAAGGTTTAGGATGGAAAATTTCAAGAGAGGTCTCATTCCCATGAGACATGGAATTTACCTATCCAAGGGGATTGGTCCTAAAACTTCTGAGGAGGTGGCACACATGAATAAGGTACCCTATGCTTCGGCGATAGGGTCAATCATGTATGCAATGCTATGTACACAGCCTGATGTTGCCAATGCTTTAAGCATTGTCAGTAGATATCAGGCAAATCCGGGCGAAGAGCACTAGAAGGTAGTAAAGGGCATCCTTAAGTACCTGCGAAGGGCTAAGGATCTTTTTCTACTTTATGGAGGAGAGGACCTATAGCTTAGAGCTTACACAGATTTTAGTTTCCAGTCAGGTACAGATAACTGTAAATCCATGTCTGAATTTGTATTCATGTTGAATGGAGGGGCAGTCAGTTGGAGAAGCTGTCTGGATGAAGAAATTCATCTTGGAACTTAGCGTAGTTCCCGAGATAACACCTCCCATCCCATTATTTTGTGATAATAATGGGGCCATCGCCCAGGCGAAGGAATCGAGATATCACCAAAGGTCAAAGCATATTCTCAGGCGCTTTCACCTTATTCGGGAGATTGTTGATCGTGAAGATGTGACGGTAGAGCGTGTACCGTCAGAAGACAACATAGCAGATCTACTGACTAAGCCTTTGACACAGACTGTATTTGAGCGTCATCGGGATAAGATTGGCCTCAAAGTTGTGGGCAATTGGCTGTAGTTCAAGTGGGAGATTGTTAGTGTTGGTGTGCTACAGGCCAATTTCGGGTCAGATAGGCCCAATAGTTGTACAATCTTGTTCATTATTAATAAAGTGGTATTTGAGCGTAAATATGCGATTGTGTTACTTTACGTTGTCCCTAGGATATGTGGTTGTAAAGTCAGCTCGAGATGGGATCTCGAACATGAGATTGACTTTACATGTACACATACCTTAAACTGTTCCTGGTTGGAGGGTAATCACTAGGGGACTTTGATTACCTATTAAACCAGTACACATGATGTGTCAGTGACCAGTCTCATGGTCATTGGTGCGGGGCACCAACACATATGTGTAGGTGTATGTCCTTGGAGGATGTACACTGAACTGATCCGCTATTAGATCTTCAGATGGTTGATTATACCTAATGTCAACTGAAGATCCAACGGTCTCAGTAGCATCGTTGGTCCTTTGACCTGAGACATTGATCGGATCTTACACGAGGATTGGAATGGTTTAATTACTTGGCTAAGTGACTTTAACCATAAGTCATGAGTTGCCGAGTCGTTAACCACTCCAGGATACGTGTGAAGATCGTCAATGGTCAAGAAGGGATCGCTCACTGTCAGGTATATATCAGACAGTTAATGGGTCATGACATTGACGCTCCGTTAAATCCCTGGCCAGGGTCGTGTGAGTTCATTTAGAACGGACGTCATACACTTTAAGGAGGTCATAGTCAAATGGTACGATCATGGGGTTTGACAGAAACCGTACCCTCGATCGTACCAAACTCATAGAAGGAGCGAGGGATTATATCGATGCGGTAACTGTGGACTTACAGGTACCAGACATGCTGGTTTAAACCTGGGGTCATCTAGGATCACGCGGATTTGCTTGACCCAACGTGATCAAAGGTTCGGAATAAATTAAACTATTGTTCGGCTCTAGTAGAAGCGAAGAATACGTTTAATTTACTTCTAATTAGGAATTAGAAGTTAATGGACCTTAAACTAGAGTGACTGTGGGCCTAGAGGATCACACACAATAGATTCTTGGGTGACGGTTTATTATTATACAAGCGTATGTATTAATTCCATTTAATTTCTTTTGGAAAGGAGTGTAAATGGGGCTTAATACATATGTATAATAAAGGAAAGGTCATATATACAATTTTGGTCCTTTGGATGTCTTTTGAAAAGGGCCAAAACTCTATATATATGGCACCTACGTGAGTTCATTCGAACTCTCCCTTCCAACCCCCCTTAATGCTAATCAAGTATTAAGCATCAAGGAGAGGTTAAGCCTCCCCCCTTTCTCCCCCTTGCTCTCTCTCTCTCCAAAAGGTGATAGAGTCGGGAAAAGTTGCACCGGGGAGGTACCGTCGCTGCGCAAGGATCCGTGTGGATCTACTCTAGAGGCCGTACAGCTGTGCGGCTCGATTTCTCTGCATCGGGCTTAGCGGACAGCGTCGTTCCGCGTAAGGTGAAACACGCAACCTGCAATTAGGGTATTAGAAACACCGATTAGAGCACAGATTAAGCTTTCCATAACACCGGGATCGGGCAAATGAAATTTTTGTTATCCGCTGCGTCGCCCGTAGGTGCTGTGCGAAACCTAACAGCTTCCCCTCGATGAACGTCGTGATTCACTCCTTACCCAATTGGAACTCTTAGATGAGAAACGGCTGGCCATTGCTGAGCACGCACGTGTATATCAGAACAGACTCACACATTTTTATCAAAAGAAGGTCATTGAAAGAAAATTTCAAGTCGGTGAAATGGTAGTGAAAAGTATATTTGTAAAACCTGGTGGGCCACGATTTAAACTCCAACCCAATTGGGAAGGACCGTTCGTGATTTAGGCTGTGTATCCTGGCAACGCCTACAGGCTAGTCAATGCTGAGGGGATCGAGTTATCCCACCCTTGGAATGGGCTTTATCTTAAGAAGTATTACCCTTAGATAGGTGTACAGAGTGTCAAAAATGAAACAAAAATAACAAAAAATAGAAAATAATAAAAATAACAAAAATATGTATATACAACAACAAAAGAAAAAAAAATAGAAAAATGAAAAGAAAAAAATAGAAAATTCAAAATGCCAATGCTTGGAGATTACCATATAGTTAAGTCATTACATTCAACCCCCATGTTGGGATAGGGCCTATTAAGACTCGGTAGGTCTCAGGTCTTGGTTTGCCAGAACTGTGGAGATCTCTGTCTGGCCAGCTCGGCCTATGCACCCTCAAAAGAAGACAACATGTATACACATCTGTTCTATAAAAACTCGGTAGCATCGCTTATGGTGAGGTCTCACCCAGAAGGTCTCCAGAAGGCTTAAATCTTTATTCTCTCTCTCTTCGACCAAATGAGACAGTCGGCGCCCTTAAAACGCTAAGCATCGGAAACACGAACACAACCCCTAGGGTAAGAGTAGGGCCCAATTCCTCGAGCATGGGCAGAGCACGAGAAGAGGGCAGTGTCCCCGCAGGCATCCAAGTGGGATTCCATAATGTCAAAATACTATGTCCCTCGCAAAAATCGGTCAAGAAAAATTAAAAAAAAAGAACAAAATCATAATCAAGTGAAAAGCCTGGTCGTAACCGTGTCTGATCCCACAAATGAAACCCCTTTGACTGAAAGCCAAATTCTATACAAAAGGGGTCATGAGATGTAAATGCTCGAGATTTGGTCTGAAGTTGCCCGAAAGGGGAAGTTAAGTGCGCCCCTATTGGCTCGCCGGGTTAACGGTTTTACTGGTCCTCTCAGGAGGTTTGCCCCCAATATTCTTCCTTCTTCCCCTGAAGATGAAGGCTCAATGGAGTTCCCGAAGGGTGAAGCTTGCCAAAGCTTGTAACCTCATTTCAATACAAACATATGGTTGTCCATTTTTGAAAAGCAAAAGCTGTTGTCGTGAAGGAGTCTCCGTGTTTCTGGCCGGTTAAGAGACCCTTATCTACCACCTTAATCTATTCTTAGTCTAACCTCGGGCTTAGACCAATGCAAGCGCGTTACCTATGGGTGCGACGGCGTCTGATTCCGGGTCAGCGTCGCGCAGTTGGTCGTTTGGGTTCCAGGGTGTTCCATTACATATCATCTAGAGTTGCGAGGAAATAGACCCGAGTCGGGCAAATCATTTACCTTGAACACTTTTTGGGTGAATCCCTGCGGTTGGAAGCAACTGGGAGCCTAAGCATGGCATGACGGTATTGTCATCAGGGTAAGTCTTAGCCGGCGGGATTATCATTCGAGGAGTCTAGAGGCCCAAATCAACCTAGATGTGCACTTAGGATGCCTCGGAGGTTAGTAAGAAATCCCTATTCTCATGCAAGTCAGATATTATATCGAGTGGTCATCGTGCATTAGCAAAAATAAAAAAATAATAAACAAACCAAAACTAAACAAAAAAATGACAAATCCAAAAATCCAAAAAAAAAGAAGAAAAATGTATATGCACAAAAAAATGGAAATGTAAAAGACCAAAAAAAATAAACAAACAACAAAATACAAAAAAAAATGAATACACCTACAAAAACAAAAATCACATCTTCGCATGATCGCATCTGTATGCACCATTCATTTTAAACTCTCGTTTGCATCCGTGTGCTTGTCTGTCGCATTCATCATCCTCTTTTATCATTGCCTTTGTTGATAAAGGCTTGCCCCTTGACTCGTTATCAAGAATGGTTCTTCATCATATTTGCTCATTGAGCAAGGGGCAAGTCAGAACAAAAATACTGACTTGTTTGCTTAGATGTATGCAGGGATTCGAGAGACAAGAAAGAAGCAGCGAACCAAGCATAAAACATTTTATTCCACTCCCAATCAAAACAAACAAAATCGAAGGCTACATTAAGGTCCACCTCCTCTCTCCACGTTACTTGTCCCGCCACTCTCCGGGCAAGACGCTCTTGAGGGTGCTACCCAACCATGAAAAGTGGTACTTCTACCGCTCTGTGCTCCTCTTCTGATCTCTACACCCCGGCGTGGATCTGCAGGGGCGGCAAAGAAGCTACTAACACGAAAGCCACGCTCTCGTGCTCTTCGGTAGCATTCCTCGCCATCTTTCAGCCATTGCTAGGCAAGGCCGAGACTGGTCCTCAATTCAAATAATTGGGCTTCCAATGCCCTCTTCTCTTCCTTCTCGGCTGATCTCTTGACCTTCTCTCGTTCCCTGTCCTTTTCTCTCTCGGCTCGTTCTCTTGCTCTATCTTCTCTCTCCAGCTGGAGGGTGATCTTTAGCTCCACAGCGTCCCTTGAAGAGTCCTCACCTGGACGACGCTGCAGTTCCTCTTCTAGCTCGACTATTCTAGCTTCTTTCTGTGCGGCATACGCAAGTGCCTCCTGTGTTTCTTTCTCCTGCCATACGTTTCATCTCAAACATATGGCAAGGTTTGAACAATGGATATTAAACGGTGAAACCCTCACCTGTGCAGAAAGCATCCCTTCTGCCTCCGCAGCCCGCTGTGTGGTATGAGCAAGCTGCTCGTGGAGTAGATCCAATTCTGAAGTAGGAATCCATAGACTAGAAGAAACGCCGTCTGCCCCCATCGCCGATGAAACTGCATCGAGCTGGGCACGCTGCGTACACACATGAGAGGTGACATTTAAGTAGTTACCGCCATAAATCATATCAGGAGCATGTACATATACACTTACAGATGAACCCAGAGCCGCTCGGGTGTCATTCAACTCTTGCTCCGTGTCCGCCAAACGAGCTCGTAAGTTCGTTATTATGGTGTCACGAGCATCCTACAGTTATGGCTCTTGAAGTTCACAAAAATTCAAAAAAAATGGAAATTGTAAAAGATAAAAAATGGTGTTTTTACTTTACCTCCACAAGCTCTCCAAGCTGGAGCCTCTCCGCATACATTGCCTTGTAGAGCTGTAGGTAATCTTCACTATCTTGCGCTTGTGATTCCACGAGCGTGCCACCCCGTTGCCAGTCTTCATACTGTTCGGGGAAATGCACCCTCCAATCAACACAGGTTGCCGGCCCACGCGTCTTCTTCCCGACGCTGGGTGAGTTGGTCATATCCACCCATTCCTGGGCAATCCCTAGGGTCCTCATGGCTAATCGTAGCCTTAGTGGCTCAATTTCATTCAAGCAATGGAGCCAGAGGTCTCGTCCGAATCGGGCACGGCTTCCAATTACCCATGGCTGGTCGACATCGACCATGTTCGAGTAAGGCCTCCAGTTCACCTATGTTGGGTTATACATATCTTCTTAGTTACTCAAAAACACAAAAAAATGGTAAAAAATGAACAAAACAAAAAAATAGAAAAGAGTATCCTACCATCGCTGCAGGGAACTCTTGCAGCTCCCGTCTCAACACCATCAGTTGGTAGGATAGAGGTGCTGTGCTCATGATGGGTTGCCATCGTCTAGCCAACGGAATTGTCACTGGCCGCCAGTGTCGAGCTCTCCCCATTGGAATATAATAGTAGCTCCATAGCTACACCATCATGTGTCATTGGCATCAACAAATACAAAAAAAAAAAGCATAAAACAAAAACAATAAAAAAATAATCTTTTACCTGGATGAAGGGCGTAAACCCATTTATTGTCACCTCTCGGCCTGTCCTTTGCGACAGACCTGTGAATAGATGCGCTAGTACGGCAGCTCCCCAGGCATACTGTCCTACTCTCTCCAAGTCCACGAGCAGCTCCAGGAAGCGGCAATGTATGTTGTCTCCCTTGGAGCCCAATAGCAATTTTCCCAACAGAAAGATGAGGAACCTCCTCAGATCCATGTTGGTCCTTTCCCAGTTGCTAGCATCCACACAGTACACAGCACGGGCTCCTCTTTCGGCTCTTTCCATGAATTCCTCCAGGGACTCGTCATCCCGTGGATGAATATCAGTAAGCCCTAGCGCCTCCATGATCCATGCCTTGGCTACTGACATGTTCTTCCGACCATCGAGGTCCAGCCCTAATAGCTTTTAGGCACCTTCTCGGTAATCCGCGTAGGTGACGCCAGTCACTGCTTCCCCATCTACCTTCAGGCCCGTGATGCGGACCATGTCTTCCAGGCTGGGCACCATGTGCCCCCATGGCATCAGGAATGCCCGACTCACTGGGTCCCATCTTTCATGCAGTGCTTGGATCAGGGCAAGGTCGAGCTTAATTGGCTCGATTCAGAGGAAGGCCCCGAACCCCATCACGTCTAACCTGGCCTTCTGGAAGTCCGGGAGACCCCGATACGCGGCCACTACCAGCTCCCACGAGATGTGCGATCGCATCATGCCCTGCACATACACAAGCGGTGAGAAAGGGAAGCTTTACTAAGCAAGAAAGGAGAAGAAAGGAACTAAGGGATCCACTTACAAGCTGTGATCGGGTCCTCTCACTGAGCTGCCCTTCGACTTCTGAGAGTCTCCTGGAGCTGCTACCAGATCTGCTCCTCTTTGAGGAGCGGGAAGACTCACCTTCTGCTCTGAAGCTAGATTCACCCTCCATTCTGAAAGTTGAGCAACACTCACTACCCCCTTTACAAATCTTCACTCTTCGGGTCAGCTCTTACGACTCTGGTGCTTCCAAGTCGAGTGAAAAGGGAGGCATTTATAGGATCGGAAAGGAGATGATCTGGATCTATCACCATCACCCCTATCAACAGCCCTTACGACAAGTCACCCTCCCTTTACTTTTGCAGCCACTCTACCACGTAGAGTGATCGATTCGGAGGCGTGATTTGTTGACTTGTCGTCCCTAGACGCGGTCCAAAGATTCCCCGTGTTCATTGTCCCGTTGCGACTACTTTTAGCGCAAAGGAGAAAGTGGGGGATATTTATGCGAGAAACTAGGACCAAGGGTTGACGTTGTTGAAATTGGTGGAAGATTCCTTTGAAAGTCATGGCCATGGAACACTCGCGTGCCATTTCGCCATGTGGAGTAAATGGAGCAGAGGCGTGATTTGTTGACCCGCCACCCCTGCGTGGTCTAAAAGATTCCCCGTGTCCTTTGTCCTATTGCGACTGGTTTTACCGCAAAGAAAGAAATGGAGGACATTCACGTGGGAAAAGAGCACAAAGAGCCGATATTGTTGAAGTCGATGACAAATTCCCTTTGAAAATCATGGCTATCATGAGTCATCACTCCGTGTTTTAAGGCGACATCTCGTCGAGCGCGTCTCGCGGGAACCCATGTGATGGAGGAGAGCCGTAGAAGAGAAGGAACGAATCCAGGGCAAACAAGCCGTGTTCGTGCCAAGCCATTCCACTCACACATCTATATAAGGGTTTATGCCCGTCATGAGAAGAGAGTGGGTGTGCAAGCCACTCACTATCCCTCATCACTCTCCTGGTCGCTTCTCTAATCTCTCCGAAGGCAAGAAGTCCCTCGAAGGCCTTCTATAGTTCCGTGACGCAGCAATCGCTTTGCCGTGCCACAAGTTCCCACCTGCTCTCTGGCGGTGCCCTTCGTCGTCCTCCTGCTTCTCTCGCGACCCCGATGGCCGCGAAGCTCTTGAAGTTGAGGCCGCTAGCTGAGCTATGCTCTGCTCTACCGATAGGGACTGCACCAGCTCTCGGAGCTCCTCTGTCGTGAGCTCCAATTCCCTTGATATGCACTGACTCTGAGCAAGTTAGGTGTCTGGATGCTCTTTGTGGACACCAAAAATTGCACACCCAGATGCCCTACTCAGCGCAGCACTAACAGCGGCACCAAGTGAAGAAGCCCCGTAGAGACTGGTCATCCGGACTCCCCAAATATGCACACTGCTGTGAAGCCGTCCCCGGAGTCACGACGGCGAAGAGAAACCAACCCCCGAGAAGCTCACGACCCGTGGCCCCCGAAGAAGATCAAACAAACCATAATTTTGAGCACAAACCGGGCCCAAGGCAGCCCTAGCGGCACACCCTTGTGGTGGCCTTCAGCGGCACAGCCCCTGGGAGCCCCAGCGGCACACCCAGCCCTTTAGCGGCACGCCTTTTGCCCTCTTCAGCGGCACACTTATAGTGTCTTACAGCGACACGCTTCTTCAGCCCGCCAGCGGTACAGCGTGAAGGTTTTTCAACGGCCAAACGACGTGAAGCCCATGCCTTACATATCCTTGGCGCGCAGTGAGTTGTCCGAGGTGTCAACCAACGGTTGGGCTATGCAAGCTACTCCCCTGACAGCCAGGACGAAAAAGGTCAAACGTCATCATGATGAAGCTGCTTCCCGCCTCCGACGACCGTGTTCGAAGGCTCCCGTTGCTGGGAGTATAAAACCACTCCCATTCCAAGCAAGAAGGGGGGACAAAAAAAAAGGAGAAGGAGAGGCTGGAGAGGAAGACACACCCAGACAGAGGGAGAGACATACGCAAGAGAGGAAGAGAAGAGAAGGGAGAAGAAGAAGGGCTCTGGCGTGAGTCTCCTCCGACGGCCACCGGGCAGAAGAGAGAGTAAGAGAGAAGGAGAGCTGAATGTAACAGGGGAAGGTGCAGGGGAACGAGCAGTGGACGCTCGTCCCTGCTTCAATCCCAAACACTTTCCCTTCCATGGTTTTCCTTGTTTTCTCCCTCCCTTCATCTTGTATTTTGGTTTTCTTCCTTGCCCGTAGCCTTGACTCAGGCGTGCTCGGCAATGTATACGGACGGCCACGGTCCCTTGCTCCCCATGAATGAAAATCACCCTCCTTGGGTTTCTCTGTTATTTCTGTTGGTTTACGCCAGTTTTCATGGTGTATGATGTGTTGTTCATTTTTCTCCTCCATTTCCCCTTTTCTCCGGTGTTTTTGGAGTCTCCGTAGTGATGTGATTCCTCCTGTATGATCCTTGATCTCATGGGCTCTTTGCCCCTTTTTTTGTGTGTGGCCCTCAGTTGTGCCCATCTACTTGAAGAGAGAGAGAGCCTCCTTCTCCTCCTGAACACCCAACTACCAGCAGCCTACCCTTGGCCTTTAACCCTTCTTCGTTTCCTGAATAACCTGCAACCCTCCCAGTCCACACACTTAACCCCTCCGGCCCTTTGCCGGTACACCCATAGTGGCCCTCAGCGGCACACTCTTTCATCCCTTGGCCGGTACACCCCATAAAATCCCTCAACGGTGCACCTCCCCCTTTTGTGCCTCAGCGGTACGCCCTTAGCCTTCCTAGCCCGGCACACCCTATGCTCGTCCTTGGCCGGTACGCCTTGGCCAATCCCCCGTCCACCCTGTCCAGTATTAGAAGCCACCCGTTCATCATTTTCTTCATGTTTTCCGGGGTTCTATAAAGGTGTTGCCGCCTCCGGGCGCCCACCTCCAGTTGTCGGGTTCCGCCACTCCATGTGGGCACGTTCCCTTTACCTCCCTTACGCTCGAGTAGAGGGGAGGTGCTGCCGAATTTTCGTCAGAAAATAACAAAAATGTTAAAAGGCAAAAGGAAGCAACAAACGCATGGAACGATTAACGATAGAACCTTCCAATTAATTAAGCCACCGTCGGCAGCATGAGAACTGAACCGATCAACGACACGGTAGACCGAACGTCCGATTGGTGAGAAGAGTCCAAACAGAATGAAGCGAAGAAAAGAAGAAGTTTATGTAAAACTACGCGCAAATTAAGAAAGGAAGAAAAGAACAGCCTTAAAACAAATAATAGAAGAGTGGGCTTTCACCTCCACCCTTGTTCCAACCTTCACCGTTACACTCCCACCACCCTACGTTTTATCCTTCACCGGTACACCCCTTTTAACCCCCAGCGGTACGCCCCTTTTTGGCCTCCAGCGGTACACCCTCATCACCCCCCCCCAGCGGTACACCCTCATCATCCCCCTTTACCTTTCCAACCCCAAACCGCCTTCAGCGGTACGCCCTTCCCAACCTCCAACGGCACACTGCCCATCTTCAGCGGCACACACTGCCCATCTTTAGCGGCACACTCTAGCGGCCCTTCAACGACACAACCTCCTGGCCCTTTCAGCGGCACACTCCTTCCCATTGCCTCTCCCTCTTCGCCGGTACACCCTCATCCACTGTCTCAGTGGAACCCAATGTATAGACTTGGCAGATTGACGCACAAACACAGCAACAGGCAATGTATAGACTTCGAGCTGCAGCCAAGGGACAACGTACAGACTTTGTGCTGCAATGTGCAGACTTTGGGTTGATCAATGTACAAACTTCACGCTGCAACGTACAGACTTTGTGTTGCAGCATACAGACTTTGGGCCAGCCAATGTGCAGACTTCATGCTGCAATGTACAGACTTTGTGCCGCAGTGTATAGACCTTGTGGCCAATGTACAGACTTCATGTTGCAACGTACAGACCTCATGCTGCCACGTACAGACTTTGAGCTAAAGGATGTACGGACTCTGGCCCGGTCGATGTACAGACTTTGGGCTGGCCGATGTACGGACTCTGAGCTGCAATGTATAGACTCTGAGCCGCAGCCAATGAACGATGTATAGACTTTGAGTTGCCCAATGTGCAGGCTTTGAACTGCAGCCAAGGGACAGTGTATAGACTTCGAACTGCAGCCAAAAGGGTAATGTATAGACTTCGAATTGGCCAATGTACAGACTTTGAGCAACCAATGTACAGACTGTGAGCTGCAGTCGATAGGCAACGTACATACTTTGAGCTGAAGGATGTATAGACTTGATATGCTGGTTGAACAGACAATGTACAAACTTTGGGGCTGATGGATGTACAGACTTTATGTTATCTCCCTTTCTTCGCCGATACACTCTTCAGGCCCCCCCCAGCGGTACACTGCCTTGAGGTCTCCACCGGTACACCCTCCTTAAGCCCTTCAGCGGCACACAGCTCCAACCCTTCGTCGGCACACCTCCGCCCTCCTTCGTCGGTACACCACCTTTGGCCCTTCAGCGGCACCCATTCCCCAACGGCACACACCCTTTAGCACCCAGCGGCCCACTTCCCCTCCACCTTATCTACCCTTCGCCGGCACACTTGGCCGGCCCTTCGCCGACACACTTCCTTCACCGGTACGCCCCTATTCTTCCTTCGCCGGCACACTCCATCTCCTTTCGCCGGTACGCTATATGTATATATACGCATAGCATGGCAATGATAACAACAATAATGGATGAATTAATAAAAGTTATGTTGATTGAAGGGCCCCAAATGTGTAGCAGTTGTAATGACAAAAAAAGGGGGGGAGGGGATAAGAAAATAATAATAATAGCAATAAATAAAAAGAAGAGAAATCATTCGGAATAAACGCACAAAGAGGTAATAGGTAGCGAAAAGAAAGGGAGGAACACATAATTAAAACCCCAGATAAAAAAATGCTAGGGTCCACATTGCAGTCCCATCTCTCCCCGTGACCCGACGTGAAAGGAACAATAATGCCGCCCTCTCAGGCCGGGCCCCAGTCTCGGGAATCCACCCGACATGGCCAAGCCCCAACCTGACCTTGGGCAAACACTCCAACTAGACCGGATCCGTTTCTCGACATCGGGCCCTTCCAGGTCGCTATTAAAATTGCCGTGCATGCGGCAGACATTTGGACGGATTCACCCCGGTTTTTCGTCGCGTTTCCATCACGGACCCGTGTCTGAATATATAAAGGTCCACGAGTGACTGACATGGCCAGTGGCTCGCATCCTAATGCGTACTTTGGTGTGATTTTCTCCTGTCTCTTTCTCGCGCAATTAGTATTATTCTTTTCGGCCGCAGGGCCCCTAATTTCGGCAATTAATCAAGGGTGTTCCCTCGTATGTGGGATGTAAATGACGTCGTGGCCTTTATGGCGCGACGGGATTCAGTCCCGACACGAACCACACAATCGTCTGACGAAGTCAGGTCGAGCGCACCATGGGCTCCTCGGAGCCCGAATAAATCGTCACTTCGGTGACTGGCACGCCCACGCACCCCAATAAATGAATAGACCAACGAGAGCACATCGGGTGGAAAAAGTGCGTTCACAAGTCTGGCACACCCGGTGGGACGAATCCACCCTTCATCTCTTTGCCGAAATTAGGGGCCCTGCGGCCCCCTTCTTGTGATACTAATTGCGTCACTTTCTCAAATACAGGAAAATCGCATCATGGTGCCGATGATGGCTGTCACTTGCGGCCCTCAAGTCGTCGAGAACCATGTCCGAGGCGGCTACCTAGCGGTCCCCCTCAACTTCGGGAGCTTCCCTCCCACTGTGGGCTTCCCCAACTTCTTGGGGGTGGCTTTTGCCAACATCCTCGAGGTGAAGGCGCCTGAGGAGTCCCAGATCATCGCTCTCGCTCCGAGGGCCACTGAAGCTGCCACTGGCCGAGCTGTGGCCAAGAACAACGATGGCGTCCCAGCAACGACGCTAAGCTGCAACGTGCACCACCTGCACCAAACCACCGGCCCATCCCACCAAGGGTCGGCACCCTACCGAAGAAGGCTCCGGAGGAGCAACGCCGGCGCCAGCTCTGGGCGCCGCACCTCCAACTCTAGAAAGACTATGACTGTCGGGGCCCTCCGAGTCCGCCTGGATGGGCAGAGGTCCCGGGTGACACCGGACCGTGTCGTCCCGACTGTCCCAGTCCACAACTCCTTTCAAGGACTGGAGAAGTTGAAGGAGAAGGTGACGCCCACTGCTGTGGCCGCATCGCAGAAGGCTGCGCCGGTTCACAGGCCGACCAAACTGAAGCAGGTCTGGGTCCCCAAGGAGGCCCGAACCATTGCACCCGCCCAGGCGGGGCCTAGCATTTTCCGCCCGAGGAGGGCTAGAAGAAATGAAAGGGTCGAGCTCACGACCCCGGTTTGCCGACCAGCACCCGTCACCCCGGTGCTGCCCGAGAAAGCTCACCGCTGTCACCGCGGGCGCCAACACAACGCCGCCCGCCCGGCACCCAGGGCCTACTCTCCTCCTGCCGCTATCATCGACATGCAACTGTAGGCTGCTCTCCCTGACCAGGAGTGGGAAGGAATCGAGCAGGCTATGAGGAATTACCTCCGAGGCCCGGGTAGTACCCCGCCGGCCGCCAGAGATTGCTGGGGGCAATGGCCTCCGCTTTCCAGGAATAAGTAGCCCGGCCCGCGCCCAGCGCAGAATCGAGAATCCGCTCGGAGGAGCCGCGCCAGTCCCCTATTCGGGAGGAAGCGCCGCCCTGACGATCGGTCTTCGACAGGCTGGTGTTCCCGGGGAAATAGTCCAGGAAGGCGACGAAGAGAAACAAAAGATGGCACACCTTCACCTGCCATATGGCAGGAGTTCACGGTCGGTATGGGGTCTTGCCTGCCGATCCGGAAGAAATGGCCAGACTTGCCGCCAGGCCGGGACCCCTTACTAGAAGAGGGAGAGCGGCAGGCAGCGCGACACCCACAGGCGCCGAAGGGACTTTACCTGAAGAGCCCCTTGCAGCCCTTACGGCTAACGTGGTCACCACCGGCGACACGAGCGGCGGACCCTCCACATCATCCGAGGACGCCCCAGCCGAAGAGAGGGGGGCTTGCCCCGTCTCCCCACAGCTGACCCTGCAATGCTGCTCATGATGCAGCGGTTCCAGCAAGAAATTGAGTCGCTTAAAAAGCAATCGAATGTGCGGAACACACCGCCCTCGATGTCCTGGCAGACCGAGGTTTTACCCGAAGCGCCCAGGGACAGGGGGCAATTTTCAGAAGCAGCCCTTCCAGCAGCCCTCAACCCTCTCGGGGACGCGTCCCTGCAGCAGGCACACTGCGCCGCACCGGCCCCGCCACGGGCCTCACTTTCCCAAGGGTCCCTCATGGCCCCCCAGGCGACCGTGCTGGCCACCTCGAGCGCGCACCCCGCCCATTTTTATCCGAGTCCGGTCGACCCGACAACAGTTAGCCGGTTGATGCTGGAACAGACGATAGACATGAAACTGGCCGAGTGAGGTGACGGGGATCAGACTGCATTTGACGTCTACCGGGTGCCCTACCCGGCTCACCATGCTGCGAAGAAGTTGCCGGTCGGCGTCACCAAGCCACCCAAGTTTGAAAAGTTCAACGGGCAAGGGTCCCCCAGGGAGCACATTGCTTATTATGTGAACGTCATGGGGGACTTGGCTGCTGATGAGGCCTACCTCCTGAAGTTCTTCGGCTCGACACTCACCGGGCTTGCCTTTGAGTGGTACTCCGGCCTGCCACCCGGGTCTGTCGCCGACTGGCTCGACATGCAAAAGAAGTTCAAAGAAAGATTCTATGTTGCAGAACGGGAGGTCACCGTGGCAGAACTTTATGCCACAAGACAGAAGAATGACGAGTCGGCCCTCGACTATATCAAGAGATGGAGGAACCTCAGCATGAGGTGCAGGCGTCCCCCACACCAGGAAGATGCAGTGTAGATCTGCAAACAGAACTTGAAAAAGGAGATCCTGGAAAGGATGATTGGCACCGAGGTCAAGACATTTGACCGCCTGAACAATGTGGTGGCAGAGATTGAGGCATTTTTGGCCCGATACTCCTCCACCCTGGCCATGTCAAGCCAAAGAGCCAGGCAGGCCGAGAAGAAGCCAGCTCCCCCTGAGGTGCACACATTAGATTTTCAAGCTTTTGAAAAGCAGAAAGAGAAAGCCAAGGGGGCTGCCGACCTTCCTCCGCCCAGAACCACAGAACGGCGGGAGGGCCCCTCACTAAGGGAGAAGATGAGAAATAAGCTGTATTCCTTCGCCCGGGACAAGTCCAAGCTCCTGTTCGAATGGGCAACCAGCTACAACAAAATTACACTGCCAGAGCCGAAAAGGCCCGGTGACCTAAAGAAAAAGGACGACCCGCGCTTCTGCCCGTACCACCGAGTGCTCGGGCATACCATTGAAGACTGCTATGTCTTCAAAGATGTTATTGAGTCCCTAATCAAGAATGGGGAGCTGGACATGGGGGAGCATAGAGTAGACCCCCCGCAACCGCATGAGTTGCCCAGCATAACCTCCACTGTCAGCATGGTCTCGCTATACCAGGAGTTGCCTCAGGAGTGGGCGGAGGCATGAGCCCGCGCCACTTATGAGACCTTCATCACGACCCCGGCTCAGGATCAAGGAGGTTGGCAGACTGCAACTAGAAAGAATAGAAGAGCACATGTCCCTCGACCCAGCCCCGGAGTTCGTCTTAGGGATGTGACACCCCTGCCTGCACCACCCCCGGCAAGTCTAGTTCGCCACGACACGGCCCCTCGGCTGGTCATGAGGCGGCCCACTCATAACAAAAAGAGCTCTGTCCCACTGCGGATGCGTCAGAAGACCAGTCCGGCGGTCCAAAGACTCCAGGCTATTATTGATGGGCTCGAAGATTATGAGCAGTCCGAAATCCAGCCCATGGAGCTGAAGGAGTATGTCCCATGGGAGGAGTTCAAATCACTCGAACTGGCTCCAGGGACAGAAGCTGAAGCAGAGAAAGAGCCTCCCCTATGGGCTGAACTTCCCCAAGAGCAGCCATCTGCCACAGCAGGAAAGAAGAAGAAGAAGAGAAGACCCAGGGAGAAGAAGAAGAGGGAGGTCGTCGTCGCCTACAACACCCTCTCGGCTTTATTCGACACTGCCCTTTCCCTGGAGGAAATGGAAGAAGAGGCACCCCATGAGCCGCCAGAGGTGAATCAAGCTGAAGTCTCCACTTCCCAACATGCCACCAGGTCGGGAAGGAAGTGGGGGCGCCCTCCTCAGGATAACCTCAACATCATGCTCAGGGGGGAACAACCATACCAGGTTCCCAACCCTGAGGTCCGAGGCACCGAGATCCCTCCTCCGGCGGGTCTCTATCCCGTAGGGGCTAGGAGCCGAGGCATCCCTTCATTCGCCGAATTCCTGTTAGCCCGAGCAGGCGGGAAGGCGCGCTCCCAGGGGTCTCCTTCGACCGAAAAAGTAAGCAGCTCTCAAGCTCTACCGGCGGCAACTCTTCCTCAGCCAGAAGCGGACAACAGTGACATCCCAAACCTCGCCGAATTCATGCGGGGGACAGAGGAAGCCCAGCAGGCCCCGCCGGCTCAGCAGGCTGCAACAGAGCCCACAAAGCTGGCATCCCCTGATCTGAGACCCCAGCTCTAGGGTGGGGGCGGGCGCGGCAAGCCCGAAGAGATGAAATTACTCAAGGTACGGGTTGCCGACCGAATAGTCAGACACCTCAAAAAAATCCCGACCCGGTTTACCGTATAGGAGATGCTGTCTTTGGACGAAGAAACACGGCAAGCCATCATTGTCGCGCTCCAGACGCCAGCACATCTTGAAGCTTACCTAAAAGAGATATTACCTGAGGTGGCCTTGGCATTCTGATGCGGGACGAGACACGGACACGACAAGCTCGTGACTGTCCCTTAACGAGGGAAGCGTCGGACGTGCGCGGTTGAGAAACCGGCAATGAGCTAGGGTGATCAGCTCTCTCGTGTGCCCGGATCGGGTCACGGGACGGTCTCGCACTCTCTCGCAGCAGCGGTGAATGATAATATAGCGAGCTAACGGACCTAAAGCATGCTCTCTAGCAGCGGCATAAACAAGTATATATGAAAATAAGCAAATGCCGAGTGTAGGGAGCGAGAACGATACCTCCACGCGCTCGGCGTGGGGAAGACGGACCCGGCCGAAAACTCGTACTCCCGGGAAACTTAACACACAATAATTACAGCAATGGGAACATGCCTACTCCACGCAGGGAGGTAAAGGGCTATACAAATGTGCCCGGGAGGACCGAATTCGGGTTGACGGGCAGCTTCGTGTGTTGCTTCGGCTACACGCGTGTTCACGACCGTGGGACCCACGTGCTGTCCGGAGGGGCCGTGTGGGACCCGGTGGTACCGCTGTAGTGGAGACACTTGGATAAGCGCTCCCCGGGCTGGCGGCACGCTGGTTCACCGGCCGGAGGCCGGGCGGCTCCGTTCGGCACCGGTCGGAAAAACCGATCGGATATCTGTCGGTTCTGTATTTCAGCGCGGGCTCTGGCGAGAACGGACGCTGCGATCAGCACCGGTGTCGGAATGCGACGAGATCAGAGCCGTTGGAAAGCTGCTTCGAAGTACTACAATCTAGTGGCCTTCAGAAAAATTCACCAGATTTGTACTTTGTGTTGGCGAATTTTATATGCTGCTGTTGTACAGTAACCGAAGACTCAGATCTGCAGAGAACTTTCCTGTTGATTACCTTTGACCGTGAAGTAGATGTCCGAATTTGAAGATGTGTTCTTCAGCAAGGTTGTGGGAAATCGAACAAGGAAACCAGGACTATTTTTGGATCTAGATTTGGAGGTGGTGGTGATTTTTTATGATTTTCGAAGTGGAGGGTGGTCGGATCTGGGATCTGACTAAAAACACTGTATCAGACGAAGAACATGAATTTCTAAAAATAGATAGAATGCTGATAAAAAATTAAGAAAATTTTTGGAGATAGGGGGTGATGGACAGAACTCCCATTAAAATTGGGAGGGTTTGGACAAATCAAAAAGATGGTCGGAGAGGGAGAACTCAGAGGTTCTGTCACTATAGACAGAAACCTAGCAGATCTGGGATGACAGATTGGATGAAAATGTAAAAATACTAAAAGATAGAATTTTGGTGTGAAAATTTAGGTGGATCTTGGGATGCAAGGGCTGAAAACACCATAAAAAATTCAGATCAATCCAAGCTCATGGATGAGATAGACAATTCGTAGAATCTGCTATGGTCGGACGAAGATAGAACTGCAGAGGCGGCTCGATGGCGGCACGAACGGCGGCGGCGGCGGCACAGACGATCACCGGAGGTTGAGAGGAGATGGTAGAAGGTAGAATCACTCTAGAACTTGAGGTTGGAGGAGAGGAACCAGAGGGAGAGGGGCTGGGGGCGCAAGAAGCTCCTTGGATTTCACAAAATTTTCTGATTTTTCATTGAATTTCACATGAAAATACAAGCTTATATATGGTTTATATCAAATGCAATGTGGACCCTTGGATCTAGGGAAGGGGAATAAAGGGTTGGGATTAAGTGTGAATCACACACAAAAATTAATAATCTAATAAGGGGAGAGGGGCGCCCCCTTGACCATATAGTAGAAGGTTGAATGGGTAGGTGGCCAACCATTGGAATATTGACCCATTTTAACCCCATGTGTCCATATGACTAGTCCACCCTTCTAGATGTCCACCTAGGAAGGTTGACCAGCCCCACAAGGTGACATGGACCAATGAGAAAGGGCTGAGGGCCCCCTTGCTGGTCCTACTGCATAATTGCATAAAAACCCACACAATCTACGGGAGTGACGCATTGGCCGATAAAGCCGTACAATTGCGCGTATACTTTCCCGTTGATATAAACACAAACTAAAAGGACATAAATATAATAAAAAAGGTACATGCTCGGTGTCGATTCCCATCACTTTCACAGAAGATGACATGCTCCTGCCCACTTGCAGTCATAACAGACCCCTCTACATGAAAGGGCAGTTGAACGGCCAGCCTATCAACAGGGTCCTGATCGACCCAGGGGCAGCAGTGAATATACTCCCCTACCGGGTGTACCAAAAACACTACTTTGACGTACACCTGGTTACGGTCAAAAATGTCAAGATTGCTGGTTTTAACCAGAAATGTGAGGTCCCCATGGGGGTTGCAGAATTCAACTTGACTTTTGATGATTTCACCACCAAGGTCCAGTTCCACGTCATCAACTCCAACACTTCCTACAAGGCGTTGCTGGGACGGCCTTGGTTACACCAGAATAGAGTGGCGCCCTCCACCCTGCACCAATGCATTAAATACCCTTGCGAGGGGAAGGAAGTCAGGATCTTCGCCGACCTCCACCCGTTCGAGGTGTTCGAGTGTCATTTGTCAGACGTCAATCTGTACTTAGAAAAGGCGAAGCAAATTCCCCAAGCCGCCCAAGACAAGGGAAAGAAGAAAGTGGAGTCGGGCAGTTGGTTTCCTCCGCCGCCCCCAGGTTATGTGGCCCCCCACATGTACCATTCATTGCACAAGAGGGGGGGTATTTAAGGCAGCCCCTCTCCCCATCTACTCTACACCGGGGACGCCTTGCCTCGAAGACCTACTGGAGGATGTCAGAGTCCCGCCAGGGATCATCAAGCCCATTATAGAAATTGACTGTCAAGCGGCCGAGCAGCTGAGAACTTTTGAAGTGTCTAACCCGGAGGGGCCATCCACTATCTTTTATGTTGCCGGGGAAAAGCCAGTCAGGGAAGACGATGATTGCCGATTTCCTGACGAGTTGCATGACCCGCACGTCCCCATTGTGGGACTCCCCCACATGACCGACCAGGCAGCCAGAATGGTCAGAAAGCAAAAGATTCCCCCCTATCAACCCTCCAGCCGGAAGGAAATGTTCGAAAGAATGTGGAACCCACCAAACCTGGATCCGCGGTTGTTGCAAATGACCAAGCACCCCGGTCTGGGCTTTTCACTAGAAGATTATTACGAAACTGATGTGATATCGGTTTCGGCCTTGTCCGGCGACGACCCCGCGGAAGTTGCAGATTTGCGGGAAGCCCACCAAGAAGTATATCCCAGGCCTCCGGCTGAGGAGGCACAAAACGAAGAAGTGTTCCTTTGGAACCCTCTCCGCCGCCGCTGCACGGGGAAAACCTCCTCTCTCTCCGACAGGCTAGCCTCGCAAGAGCACACCGCCGAGGCGCCCTCACTTCGGCCTGCTGGCGAAGCAAGAAGCGGAAGCATGGGTCATGCCCCAAATTCCCCTCGATATGACCCCATCATGTACGCCTTGTACCATAGGCAGCAACGGGAGATCGAGATGTTAAAAGCACGGCTGGCTGAGTTGACCTCGCTAGTTGCCGACTTCATCCAGGGTTCTCTCCGCCCGTGGGGTGGCTACATGTCTCGACCCCGAGACACCAGTCCCGATGTCCCCGTCTGGTCAAGAAGGGAGACAAGAGACATGGCAAGCCCATTAACTGGGCGGCCAACCAGGCAAGGCCTGACACTCCAAGAGAAGCTGCAAAAGCCCTACTCTTTCTCAAGAGAGAAGACTCGGGGTATTTTTGACTGGGCCTGCCATTACGGCAAGGTCTCCCTCCCACGGTCCAAGAGGCCGCAGGACACCCGAAGAAGTGGGGACCCACTGTTTTGTCCCTACCACCAGATACTGGGCCACGCCATCGAAGACTGCTATGTCTTTAAAGACATTGCTCAAAACCTCATTGATAGGGATGAGCTCAGAATGGGAGACTATGTGGTATCCCCACCACGCCCCCACGTGGCGGACAGCCCCAGAAGAGGAGCCTATACACTATCCATCCAGTACCAGGCGCCTGAAGATGCGGCTGCCCCGGCCCCCGCCGGAGCTGTCTATGATGATTATACAGAAGACCCCGAGGTGGCCTTGTGCCTTTCTGCACCAGCGGACCCCGCGGACCCGACAGCTATAGTCCCGGAGGAATGCGCAACAAATGCAGCCTCCGCGCCCCTTCATGAGGAACAAGAAGAGGGGGATGACGTCCTCGAGCCCGAAGACAATGAAGATCAAGACTTCGTCGATTTGTCGCCGGCCCCGCCGGAAATTGAAAATGGTGGCCAGGCCACAGTCGACGAATTGATTGAGATCAACCTTGGCACCGAAGGTGACCCCAGGCCGACCTTTCTGAGTGCTCTCATGCCCCTACAGGAGAGAGAACAATACACAAAGTTGCTGCAAGAATTCTGGGATTGCTTTGCCTGGAACTATAAAGAAATGCCTGGGCTCAGCCCTGAGGTGACTCAGCACATCTTGGCCATTGATCCCACGGTGGAACCAGTGAAGCAGTCTCCCCAGCGTATGAGGCCGGAATTGATCAGCCAAATCTGCAAGGAGGTCGACAAGCTCATAGATGTCGGCTTCGTGGCAGAGAACCAATACACCACTTGGTTGGCAAACATTGTACCGGTAAAGAAAAAGAATGGACAGATCAGGATTTGCGTGGATTTCCGCGACCTGAACAAAGCCTGCCCAAAAGATGACTTTCCGGTGCCTATCACCGAAGTGATGATTGATGCAACCACTGGCCACGAGGCCTTGTCCTTTATGGATGGATCGTCTGGCTATAACCAAATTTGGATAGCCGACCACGATCGGATTCACACGGCTTTCAGGTCGCCCAAGGGGATATTCCACTACAAGAGGATGCCCTTCGGTCTCAAGAATGCCGGTGCTACATATCAGCGGGCAATGACCAAGATCTTCCACGAGCTGCTATATAGCAAGGTCGAATGCTACATTGATGATCTAGTGGTCAAGACTAAGAAGAGAGCTGAACATCTGAGCGACCTCAGGGTCATCTTCCAAAGGCTCCGGCTGTATGGGCTGAAGATGAACCCTATGAAGTGCGCCTTTGGCGTGTCCAGTGGTAAGTTCCTTGACTTTATTGTCCGGCACAGAGGGATCGAGATTGACCCCTTCAAGATAAAAGCCATTCAGGAGTTGCCCCCTCCGAAGAGTCTAGGAGAGCTGAGGTCCCTACAGGGCCGTCTAGCCTACATTCGTAGGTTCATCTCCAACATGTCGGGGCGTTGCCAGCCCTTTCACATATTGATGATGAAGAATGCACCCTTCAGCTGGGGTCGTTAATGACAGCACGCGTTCGACCAGCTAAAAGAGTACCTGAAGACCCCGCCAGTCCTGGGGGCACCTGTCAAAGGCAGACCGCTTATTCTCTACATAGCGGCTACCGAATATTCACTGGGGGCAATGCTCGCTCAAAATAATGATGAGGGAAAGGAGCAGGCGCTCTACTACCTCAGCCGGAGATTGGTGGGAGCGGAGGCTAAGTACACTCCGATAGAGAAAGTCTGCCTTGCTTTGGTCTTCGCAGTCAAGAAGATGAGGCACTACATGTTGTCCCATGAAGTAAGCTTAATATCCAGGGCTGACCCCATCAAGCACATTCTCTCCCAGCCTGTCCCGAAGGGGCGCCTTGGCAAATGGGCCGTGCTGCTCATGGAGTTTGACATCACCTACGTGCCGCAAAAGGCCGTTAAGGGACAAGCCGTCGCGGATTTCTTTGCAGCACACCCTGTGCCCGAAGACTCCCCGTTGGCCACAGAGCTACCCGAGGATGAGACACTAGAGGTGGATCATGTCCAACAAGCTATCTGGCAGCTATACTTTGACGGGGCTTCGAGAACAGAAGCGACCCCTTCTAGACACGCCAAGGTACGGGCCGGAGCCGGCATCGTCCTCAAATCGCCAGACGGAGAAGTGATGCACACTTCCTGCTGCATTAGCAAGCCCTGTACAAATAATGAAGCAGAGTATGAAGCTCTGATCATCGGCCTTCAGGTGGCCCTCCAAATGGAGATCAAAATGCTCCAAGTATTCGGCGACTCGCTGATGTTCGTCAAGCAGGTCCAGGGACAGTTTGATGTCCGAAAACCTGAGCTCCTCCCTTATCACACTAAGGCGAAGAGACTCATGGAGCGGTTCTACCTCCTTGAGATAGCCCATGTCGCCAGAGGGGAGAATGCACAAGCCGACGCCCTGGCAAAACTGGCAAGCTCACTGGCAGTGCCTCCAAACGGATCTCTCAGTATCCAAGTAATAAATCAGCGCCAGATGCCCAGTATGATAGAAGAAGAACCAGAAGAAGAAGATCTAGAAGTCACCACAGCAGAAGCCGTCGGCCTACCTGACTGGAGAGACCCCTGATGCAGTGGTTCAAGTACCAGCAGCTGCCCAAGAAGAGAGAAGAGAAGATCAGGCTAATCAGAATTAAGGACTCTTATGAGCTCCGAAACGGAATATTATTCCGAATGGTGGCCGACGCCAAGCAAAAATTACTCCTCCGATGCTTGTCCATCGAAGAAGCCTGGAGGGTCATGAAGGAGGTCCATGCCGGGACAGCTGACGCACACCAGGCGGGGCCGAAAATGAAGATTGAAATAAAAAAGCTCGGCTATTATTGGCCTGCAATGTTCGACGACTGCTGCAAATATGCTAAGTCGTGTCAGAAATGTCAGGAGCATGCCACCATACCCAGAAGGCCCCCCGTGCAGTTACACCCAACCGCGCCCAGTTGGCCGTTCGCCCAGTGGGGAACGGACGTCGTGGGTCCCTTACCGGCATCTTCCATAGGCTGCAAGTACATTTTGGCGGCAACCGACTACTTCTCCCGCTGGGCAGAGGCTGTCGCCTTACGGGAGGTCACCGGAGAGATCGTGGTCAGGTTTGTCCGCCGTAATATCATATTCCGGTTTGGCGCGCCCGACCGAGTTGTGTCAGACAACGGCAGCCACTTTCGCAACCAGAAGGTCTACCGGTTGGCAGAAAAATATAAAATTGATTGGAGGACATCGACTCCTTACAACCCACAGGCTAATGGGATGGCCGAGGCTTTTAATAAGACACTCTGCACTCTCCTGGCCAAGACTGTCAGCTCTAACAAAAGGGACTAGGAAGAAAGGATGTACGAGGCGCTTTGGGCGTACCGAACCGTATACAAGACTCCAACAGGCTGCTCGCCCTTTTCTCTCGTATATGGCTCGGAGGCAATCATCCCCGTTGAACTGGAGATACCGTCCCTCAGGGTTGCCATTCAACATGGGCTTGTCCTTGAAGGGCAGACCAACGTTGAACGAATGCTTGAGGAACTCTCCAGTCTAGAAGGAAAGTGGCTCCAGGCCCAACAGAACATTCAGGTCTACCAGGCCCGGATTGCACGCGCCTTTGACAAGCTTGTCAAGGAACGCGAATTCAAGAAGGGTGATCTCGTCATGGTCAAGAGAAGATATCTCATGGCTGCCAACCCTAAGGGTAAGCTGAATGAGAACTGGCTCGGACCCTACGTAGTCCAAAAAGTCTACGAAGGTGGGGCCTATGTAATTGTCAACTATCGCGGGGAAGTTCAGTTCCCGCCTCTTAATGGAAGGCACTTGAGACTGTACCACGCTTTGGCGCCCCCGTTCAATCAATAATATAACCCTCCGCCCTATTTTTGGGCGGATTTACGTGATTAATGTCCAAACAACTTGACCACTATCCATGTTTTCAAAAAGCAAAAAAAAAGGAAGAGGAAGGTAAAAAAAGAGAGAAAAAAAAAGAAAAAAAGAGAGAAAAAAGAGAGAAGAAGAAAAGAGAGAAAGAAAAAAGAAGAGAAGAAGAGGAAAAGAGAAGAAAAAAGAGAGAAGAAAAAAAAGAAGAAAAGAGGAGAAAAGGAAAAAGAAGAAAAGATATAAAGAAAGAAAAGAAAGAGAAAGAGAAAGAGAAAAAAAAGGAAGTAAAAAAAAAGAAGGGAAAGCTATAAGAGCAAGGGAAGAGTGGAAGCCAAGAAAGGGGGAACTCCCCCCGTTTCCAGCCGTCGCCCCGTAGCAACGGAAGTACTAAAAGAAATTGACTAAACAAACTCCCTTTGGCTCGGACCTCCCGTCCGGATCATTGATTAAACAAACTCTTCTCTCCATCCTCCCCGGGCGGTGAGTACCCCTTTGGCTCAGACCTCCCGTCCGGGTCATTGACTAAACAAACTCCCTTTGGCTCGGACCTCCCGTCCGGGTCATTGACTAAACAAACTCCCTTTGGCTCGGACCTCCCGTCCGGGTCATTGACTAAACAAACTCTTCTCTCCGTCCTCCCCGGGCGGTGAGTACCCCCTTGGCTCGGATCTCCCATCCGGGTCATTGACTAGACAAGCTCTTCTCTCCGTCCTCCTCGGGCGGTGAGTACCCTTTTGGCTCGGACCTCCCGTCCAAGTCATTGACTAGATAAACTCTTCTCTCCGTCCCCTCTGGACGACGAGAAACCCGGTCTTTGACCGAGGCCCCCCGCCTGAGGCCAGTACGCGTTTCCAACATTGTGGCGAGGCCAGTGAGTCGCCCGTTTGGTATGGTGGAGTGGTCCCCTCGTCCTCCCCCTGGGAAGGCGAGCACTCTCCCGTGCTCTGACATGGGTTCCTGCCTGGTCCTCCTGGAGCGAACCATCGCAAAAACTCACGCCCTCCCGATGCGTCCCGGTACAAAAAAAAAGAGAGAGAAAGGACGATATACGCAAAAGAGGAGGAAGGAGAAAAGAGGCCCCCTAGGGGAATGTGTGCAAGAAGAGCATGTGAAACCATAAATCTGTTGTTCAATTCAGATAAAAGAAAATCGACCTACATGAGCTTCGGGGCATACCCATGTGTTACATTCAAAAGAAAAGAGAAAGGAATTAAGGGGTGCAACGCTCAGTCGGTGCCCCTGAAGATGTCCTCGAGGGGGAGGATTCTGACGCAAGGAAAATTCGTCATGTCGCGCAAGCGGCCCCTCCGTTCTTCGAGTCGAGCAAGTTCCGCCTCCACGGACGCCGCCTCGACCTGGGCAACGGCGAGAGCCTCGCCTTCTGCCTCGACCACTCTTTCGACTTCGGCAAGGTTAGACCTAGCCGCGGCAAGGTAGCTCTCCAGTTTCGCAATTCGGCTCTTAAGGGAGCGAACATTGCTCTGGCCTTTCCCGAGAGCCCTCCCATGGCGCTCCTCATCGTGACGCCGGGCCTCCAAGGTCTGTAAATACTCGTCTGCCTGGGCATCAAGGGCGGCGCACTCGTCAGGAGCCTGGGTCTAGAGGAACTCGCGACGCTTCACATACTTCAGCAACAGTAGAACCCGCCGCGACCACTCCCCCAGTGGACAGCCCAGCACTTGTAACGCCTCGGTGAGCTGCGTCACTATGGCGTGTACCTCCCGGTATGATAAGGAAAGGTCAGCAAAGAGCATCGTCCGCAGCGTTACCAGCATTTGATGGACTGGCGCCTCCGACGAGGTGTGACTGACCGAAGGCACCATTGGGGGAGTGAATTCCACGGTGCTGACCACCTCTGCCCATAAATCGGCGTCCACGGCGGCTGAAGAGGACGGAAGAGCAAGAGTCGAGTCCCCTGGCCGGCCTGGCTCGACAGAGGACCTCTGGCCAACCACCGCTAGGGGAATGGGTAAGATCATCACCGAAGCATCTGGCGCCGCCACCATCCGCTGCACGCCTGCCTCCTCTTCCCCTGCCCGGCCCACCTCTGCCACTAGTTCAACCGGCGGGGGTGCAGGTGACGCTACCCCCGCCGAAGGAGGGGCTTCGAGTAAAGCCGGACCCGACGCCATCACCCACGGACTTTTCTCTCGTGTTTGGGATCCCTCCAGATGTGCGCGGAGCCCCGCAAATATTCACTTCAGGAGCGGGTCCTCCATTTGGGCCGGGAGCTTCGGGAAGGGCGGAAGTGGAACCATCAGCCGGGGTAGGCGTCCCGCCTCCACGAGCGCTGCAAGGCTCTCCGCCCCCAAGTCCGTGACTGAAGCCAACCCCTCCACCTCTATGGGGCCAATATTTGGTCTCCGTTTGGCGACAGCCTTCCGGGCGCGGCCGGGCGTCTTCCCGGCCATTGTCACCACCTGACCATATAGAGTATGGTTAGCCACCCGCTGCCTGGAGCAGATCGCGCAAAGTCAAAAGGCAGGAGGAATCAGAAGAGCCACGCTCTTACCTCGACCACCGGGACGATTGGGCGCAATTTCCCCCTCCTCCAGAGGCTCGTCTGCCGTCTCGGTAGTACTCGGAGGCTCTGCGGATGCCTCCTGTTGAAGGGCGTCGAATAAAAGGGCTAGCCTGCCCAAGCCCACATCAGCCTCCACCCGACAGTCGACCGGCGTAACTGGAGCGGCCTTCTCCGCAACCTCCGGCTGGGTAAGCTCCTGAAAATTTGAGGACAACAAGAACGAGATCATTAGCCCACTATGGAAAAAAGGGGGGGTCCGGCCCAAGCAAGCTCACACTTACAGCAGCCCTCCCCATAAAGCTTGAGGAGCCAGCAAGTAAGGGGGCCTTGAAGACTAGCTCGGGCAGCCCCAATGCTTTAAACGCGCCCTTGTCATAAGCCACTTCATCGGAGGAATAGTTGTAATCTACCTCTTCACCCGATGAAGATTCAGCCACCATGGGTTCCTCCCTTGCCGGCAAAGGGACCTCCTCTTCAAGGTCAATGACTGGCGCATCCCCCCGCGGGCTGGATGAGGCGGGTACGACAGACTTCAGCCTTTTCCTCATATACCGTTGCGTCGCCGGGAGATGCAGGCGAGGCCCGAATAGCCCAGTAACTGCCCTAGCGGTGCCTGTCGCATTAAAAAAAAAGAAAGAAGAGAGGGAAAGACGGGTCACATCAAACCCAGTTGGCTCCCAAAGAATGAAAGGAGTCAATTAGGCTGACAAAGACAAGTACCCTCTTCAGCTCCTACAGCGCGGGGTGACCCACGGGCTTCCTCGGCAGGCAAGGCTTTCTCGGGAGCCGTATCCGCCCCCTCGCCTGGGATCAGCACAAGTGCCGGCTCCTCCGTACCGCCTGAAAGGAAGAGAGGCAATGGTCACATGCATATAAAGGGCTCACCCGGGAAATAAATAAATCCAGAAAGATGTCAGCGGTCGGTAAGCCTCACCGGCATGGTGGCTCGGCTCGGTCCGAGTGACTTCAAATTCCTCGAGATACGGAATGGAAGCCACCGGGGAGACTGTCGTCGAGGCCGGGGAGACCTCTGCCCTCCTTCGCTTTGCCTCCTGCCACCCAACCACTTTGGCGGCGGCCAACGCTTTCTTAACAGGTGATTTTGCCCGGGACCTCCCCTTGGCTTGTGGTGGGGGAGTCGGAGTTGGCATCGAGGCCGCCCCTGCCACGGCTGCAGCTTCACCCATGTCGGGGACGGGCGCAGGAACCGGCTCCTCCACGTCAGAAATGGGCATGGGCGCGGGCTCCTCTACAGGGGCTGAGACAAAAGGAAGCATTCAGGTGTCGAGGCCTTGCTTCAAAATGAAAATAAAAAAAAGGAGACTTAAGAGGCACGCTGGTGGTCGGAGATGTTGACCCGCAGGTTGGCTCGGCTCGGTCCGGGTAACCTCAAACTCCTCAAAAGATAGGACTCGTGGTGCTGGGGGAGCGGTCGTCGAAGCCTTAGCCGCCTCGGTTTTTCGCCGCTTCGCATCCCGCTGCTTGGCCGCTTTAGCAGCATCTACCGCCTTCTTCACAGGTGATTTGGCCCGGGACCTCTTCGCAGCCTTGGGCAGGGGAGCCGTAGTCAGAGCTGGCAGTGTCGCCTCAAAATAGGCGGGCTTCTGGACGAGCCGAAGGAAGTTCCGGTACGTCGCCATTTGCACGCTGTCAGGATGGTCTGTCAAGATAGACACACGCATATGATTAGCATCCGATAACCTGCTAAGGTCGCAGCAATGAGAATAAAGAAGATGGAAATGTTAAATACCGTGAGGACCGGTGTACAACCGAAGTGTTATCGGCCAGTAGCTCAGGGACGGCTCCTTGTCCCGACGTGCCGCCTCTCGGACCAGCCAGCATACGTCCTCGACCCTCTGGCACCGGTCTGTAAGGGCGGCCAGATCTGCATGCTTCTTCGAAGAGAGGTGGCAGAAGAGATTGAAGTGGTCCATGCCCCACCCGTCGGCATAATAATACGGGATGTGCAGGCGCTTACCCAGGATGGCGGCTGTCTGATCTTCGATCTTCAGTCCGTTTACCCGGAGCAGAACATACAGCCATGTAGTGTCCTTATTATTCTCGGGCTTCCTCTCCTCCCGCCTCATAAACGTGCGGTATGGGCAAATCAGGTCCCTCTCTGGACGCCAGCTCTTTGCGGGGGTGCCCTCCTCCTCCATGGGGAGCGGGTAATTAATGAGCTCCAGACGGTCACTCCCTATCCGGCAAAGATCCCTCAATGTCTTCTTATAGTTGTCCTTCGCCACCGGAGGCAACTCTACTTTCGGCGTCGGCCTCGCGTCCCAGGCTTCCCGACGGGCGGCCATATATGCCGCCACCTCCTTCTCCTGCTTGTTCTTGAGCCGAAGAAGATGATCTAGCTCAATGTCAAGCACTGGTACCGCCCGCCTGCCTGCTGAGGAACCTCCTCTCGGCCACATCCCAGCAGTCGGTCTTATGTAATCGATAGAAGGCCGTCCGGGTGTTCCACCACTTGATGTAATCCTGGGTCACTCTGGGGATGCGACCCGAGGCTGGCACCCTGAAGGAGGCAGAGTCCGCCCGGTGGAAGAAGTCCCACCAGCTCCTGGTGTGCTCGGCAACTGAACTTCCCCAGATGTTCCGTGAGGGCAGGCCGAACTGTGCATGATAGCTAGGGATATGCTGATCATACCCGAAGTTCTGGCCAAATCGGAAGGGGTAGTACGGCTCCAGCAATACATTATCCCCCTTTCTAAACACCAGCACACTTGGGCGAATAGATAACGCCCAGTCCCTCAGCTCGGGCTCCAGCAACGGGCGGACTACATTCTCCTGGCTGATGGGGTGGGCGTACTTTTCCACCTGATCGTCCTTGCATTCCCTCTTATTATTCACTAGAGGGCTTGAATGCGCGGCCAGCGTCCAGAAGTGAATGGTGCCAGCCGCATCCCGGGGAACCGTTGTCAGCCGGCCCCGAATGTCATACATCCGCATGGAAGTAGAAGCCGGCTCCGCGCTGGCGAACTCCAGCATTCTCGGCATCAGCCCCCAGTCCTGAAGAGCTCGAGGGGCGAACTCGGGAAACAGCGAGCAGACCCACGCATTGAAGAAATGCAGCGGACATATGTACCGGGCCTGTCTCGGGAACTGATGGGTACTGATATCTCCCAGCGCTTTGTAGATCAAGCAGAGAGTTGCCGGGCACAGGGACAGCTTGATGCTCCACGCCATCTGACATGCCGGGTAGATGGCATCTGTCCGAATAACCGTCTCGTCCCCGTATGGCATGGCAAACGAACATAGCCAATACGTGAGATAGGCGGCGCAATGAGTCTGCGGGTCGACACCCATCGGATTGGGCCCGCTCCGATGCCCCTTGGAAGGGATCTTCACATCAAGCTTGGGCTTCACACGCTTCTTGCGAGCGACAGCGGTGCCGACACAAGGAAATTCTTCATACTGCTTTAGCCCATCATAGAAATATTGCAGCCACAGGGTCATGCGTACCCTCTTCCGGTCTCCACGGGCGGGCTGCCTTCCACCATGCGACAGCAGGTATAATTCCCGATACGCCTTCATAAGGTACCGGTACGAATACCCGAGAGAATAATAGCCATCCCCGTTGGTTTCGTCCTTGATCAGATTGGGGAGGCATACTTCTTCATAAGGCTCCCCGTCGATGGGCAAGCCGCTCAGCTGACTGAGGATCCATAAATCAAGTGAAGTCTCGCCCTCCGCCGTGTAGAAGGTGTTGGTCTCCGCACTGAACACTTCTATCATGCCACAGTAGAGACCCTTGGAGATGGGGTAGCTATACCGAGAGGCGTACACGCTGTGGTAAATGCCAACCCGGACCAGCAATGGAGCATAGTTGAACAACACATACTCCGTAATCTCCACCGCCCCTTCACGGAAGCTGTGTGCGTCTTGAAGCTTCAGCTCCCCGAACCAGCCCATCGACAGCTCATACTTGAACCTGATGGCCAGGCAATCTAAGATAAATGGCTCCTCCCTGTAGCCCCATTTTAGGGGAGCCAAGAATAAGCCGAATCGGGGCGACTCGCCGTGCACCTTTCCGACGGACACGTCCGATTTTGCCGGAATGAATTGAGGTGCTCGCACCAGTTTGTCTTCGGCTGGCAGCACCCCCTCGATCCCCAAGACGGGCTTCCATTCCCTGGCCTCTCCCACCAAGTACATCGGAATGCTCCTGGGGACACTGTATAACAAACTGTCCCGGGCTTGCAGAATGGCCCGCTCGGCACTCTTCACAACCCGGAAGTCTCGCCCTTCCCGCGAGCGAAAATGCTTCAGAAAACGTATGAGGTGTTTGTCCTTCGGGAAGTCCCTCCTGTATTCTCCCGCGGCCCGGTCAAATGTGAAGCCGCCCTCAATTCTGGCAAGCCTGCGGAAGTCCATGCTCTCCTTGTCAGACCCCGACGACTCTGCCAAGGCGGCTATCTCCGCATGCTCTCGGTCTAGGTCCTCCACATTGAGCCATGTGACCGCTGGCACTAGACCCCGCGGAATAAGGTCGGCACCGACAGCAGCAGCAGGGGTAGAAGAATCACTTGGGGCAGCCATTGGTCTGCAAAGATACACAAATAGAAGATCAGAATAAGCCACATGCAAAGGGAATGAAAGACTGTAAGGGGACTCTACTACAAGTAAAATAAATAAAACATTGCCAATTTCTGACGAAATTTTGGCAGAGTTTCCCCTAGGCCAGAGGCGTAAGGGAAAACACGGGTGCGCGCCCACAAGGAGTGACGGCCCCAACAAAGTCATGGTGGGCCCCGAGAGGCAACACCAGAAGTCCGCCGATCAAAAAGTCTTCTTCCCCGGGCTTAAGGCCTCTTTACTGGCTCACTGCCTAGTGCCTTCCCCGGTATGCCCTGAAGTTGCCCTCGCGGGCACGCTTCGAGCGGCCTTCCCCGGCACACCCAGACGAGCCGTTCGTCGGCACAGCCCCTCAAGGCTTCCCCGGTACGCCCTCAGTGCCTTCCCCGACACAGCCCCTGAAGTGCCTTCCCTGGCACGCTCGCGAAGATGGCCTTCCCCGGCACACCCACGGGTGCCTCACCGGTACGCCCTAGAGGCTTTCCCCGATGCACTCCCCGATGTCTCCCCCGGCACAGCCCGTGGTGAGGCCTTCTCCGACACGCTCGGATGAGACTGCCCCGACACCCTCCGACGCCCTCCCCCCGGCACACCCTCACGCCCACTCACCGGCGGCCGCCCACGACGCCAGAGACAGAGGAGAAAAAGGAAGAGGAGAAGAGAACAGAAGAGAGAAAGAGAAGGAGAAGAAGAAGGGAGGAGGCCCTAGGGCTCCGCTATCCCCGAAGATGGAGAAAGGAGGGGAGGAGGAGGAGAAAGGAGAAGAGGAATGGAGAGGGGCGAGGAAGAAGAAGAAGAGGGGAGCCGTTCGCGGCGGCCTCCTCACCCCGGCGAAGGAGAAGACGACGACGGTGGCGGACACGGTGCTCGGCGACGAAGGAGATGAAGAGGGGAAGATAATAGAGGGGGGGTCGTCCGCCGAGGAGAGAGAGAAAGAGAAAGAGGAGCGGGGGAAATTCGAAACGGGATGACCGTTCGAACCCCCCCCCCCCCCTTTATAAGGTTATGAGGAAGAGAGAGAAAAGAAAGAAGAGAGAAAGAAAAAAGGGGGAAAAGGAAAATAAGAAAGGAGGGGAAAAGAAAAAGGAAGAGAAAATACGGGAGAGAGAAAAGAAGAGAAGAAAAAAAAAGGAGAAGGAAGGGGAAAGGAAATAAAAAAAGGCAAGAAGAGAGAAATTGGGGAAAATGAAATAAAAAAAGGAGAGAGAGGAAAAGAGGAAAATAAAAAAAGGGGAATAAAAGGAGAAAATAAAAAAACAAAAAAGGGAATATATAAAACATTAAATATATATATATACATATATATATACATATATATACATATATGTATATATATATGTATATATACATATATGTATATGTGTGTATACCTTCGTATACATCTACTCGTATGTATGGATGCGAGAATCAATAACGTACAATAATAGGAGTCTCCGGGGAACGTTCCATCCCCACGATCTTGGGCAGACGTGCATACGTACAAGTGGAGACGACTTTACCCCCGTCCACAACGCGCTCATGACACCACTACCCCGCCAACAAGCAAGGCCTTCCCTGGCACATAGCCTCGTGCCTCAGCCACCTCCCATCATACAAAATCGTCGTCACGGGCCCTACGCTCGGATCGGCAGGACCTCTATCCTTGTGTTGGCATTAGTCCCTTGCCGACGAATAAGTCCCCTTCCGGCGCAAGGCCCCGTGCCCTAGCCACCCACTCCGTACAATATTGCCATTACGGACCCTACGTCCGAATCGGCACGAATTCTCCCGTTGCGCTGGCATTGTCTTCTTGCCAACGAATGAGCCTTGCCTTTCGGCGCAAGGCTTCGTGCCCTAGCCGACACTCGCGTATCGCTCGCTTGCCAAAGAAAAGAAGAAAAGAAAATGGGGTTAAAAATAGAGATACCCCGCTGGACTTGCCCCTGCACAGGGACGAGGGTAAAAATGGTAATAACCCGGCTGTGGTGAAAACCCGAAAGGGAGCTACAGGTAAAATCGGGTACCCCGCCGCATGAAAACCCCAGAGGGCGCGTGGGCAAAAGTAAGAGGGGGCCGGTACCGGCGAAAACCCAAAAGGGCGCTTGTATCAGTCATGTGGTTCAAAAAAAAGAGAAAAGAAAAGGGAAAGAAAAGAGAAGAAGAGATCAACAAACCAGGTCAGCTCCCGACATCCTGTCGGCACTGACGAAGAGACCAAGAGACAACAAACCAGGTCAGCTCCCGGCACCCTGTCGGCACTGACGAAGAGAAGAAGAGATCAACAAACCAGGTCAGCTCCCGACACCCTGTCGGCACTGACGAAGAGACCAAGAGATCAACAAACCATGTCAGTTCCCGACACCCTGTCGGCACTGACGAAGAGACCAAGAGATCAACAAACCAGGTCAGTTCCCGACACCCTGTCGGCACTGACGAAGAGACCAAGAGATCAATAAACCAGGTCAGCTCCCGGCACCCCGTCGGCACTGATGAAGAGACAAAGAGACAACAAACCAGGTCCGCTCCCGGCGCCCTGTCGGCACTGACGAAGAGACCAAGAGACCAACGAACCAGGTCAGCTCCCGGCATCCCGTCGTCACTGACGAAGAGACAACAAACCAGGTCAGCTCCCGGCACCCTATCGGCACTGATGAAGCGACAAATAGATCCAACAAACTACTTCAGTTCCCGGCACCCTGTCGGCACTGATGAAGAGACAAATAGACCCAACAAACTACTTCAGTTCCCGGCACCCCGTCGTCACTGATGAAGAGACAAAGAGACAACAAACCAGGTCAACTCCCGGCACCCTATCGACACTGACAAAGAGACCAAGAGACCAACAAACCAGGTCAGCTCCCGGCATCCCATCGGCACTGACGAAGAGACAAAGAGACAACAAACCAAGTCAGCTCCCGGCGCCCTGTCGGCACTGACGAAGAGACCAAGAGATCAACAAACCAGGTCAGCTCCCGACACCCAGCTGGCACTGACGAAGAGACCAAGAGACAACAAACCAGGTCAGCTCTCGGTGCCCTGTCGGCACTAATGAAGAGACGAAGAGACCAACGTGATATGTTAGTTCCCGACACTCGGTCAGCGCTGATCATGAAGAGACAAAGAGACCAGCATGCTACGCCAGCTCCCAGCACCCCGTCAGCGTCGACAAAGAGAAAAAGAGACCAGTACACCCGCGGGCACCGCCCGGCTCATCCTTCGCCCGCGCTACCCGTGGGTGGGGGGCATTTATGGACACCAAAAATTACACACCCAGATGCCCTACTCGGCCCAGCACTAACAGCGGCACCAAGTGAAGAAGCCCCGTAGAGACTGGTCATTCGGACTCCCCAAATATGCACACTGCTGTGAAGCCGTCCCCAGAGTCACGACGGCGAAGAGAAACTAACCCCCGGGAAGCTTATGACCCGTGGCCCCCGAAGAAGATCAAACAAACCATAATTTTGAGCACAAAACGGGCCCAAGGCAGCCCCAGCGGCACACCCTGGTGGCCTTCAACGACACACCCAGGGTTGCCTTTAGCAGCACACCCTTGTGGTGGCCTTCAGCGACACAGCCCCTGGGAGCCCCAGCGGCACACCCAGGCCTTTAGCGGCACGCCTTTTGCCCTCTTCAGCGGCACGCTTATAGTGTCTTACAGCGACACGCTTCTTCAGCCCGCCAGCGGTACAGCGTGAAGGTTTTTCAACGGCCAAACGACGTGAAGCCCATGCCCTACATATCCTTGGCGCGCAGTGAGCTGTCCGAGGTGTCAACCAACGGTTGGGCCACGCAGGCTACTCCCCTGACAGCCAGGATGAAAAAGGTCAAACGTCATCATGATGAAGCTGCTTCCCGCCTCCGACGGCCGTGTTCGAAGGCTCCCGTTACTGGGAGTATAAAACCACTCCCATTCCAAGCAAAAAGGGGGGACAAAGAAAAAGGAGAAGGAGAGGCTGGAGAGGAAGACACACCCAGACAGAGGGAGAGACATACGCAAGAGAGGAAGAGAAGAGAAGGGAGAAGAAGAAGGGCTCCGGCGTGAGTCTCCTCCGACGGCCACCGGGCAGAAGAGAGAGTAAGAGAGAAGGAGAGCTGAATGTAACAGGGGAAGGTGCGGGGGAACGAGCAGTGGACGCTCGTCCCTGCTTCAATCCCCAACACTTTCCCTTCCATGGTTTTCCATGTTTTCTCCCTCCCTTCATCTTGTATTTTGGTTTTCTTCCTTGCCCGTAGCCTTGACTCGGGCGTGCTCGGCAATGTATATGGACGGCCACGGTCCCTTGCTCCCCATGAATGAAAATCACCCTCCTTGGGTTTCTCTGTTATTTCTATTTGTTTACGCCAGTTTTCATGGTGTATGATGTGTTGTTCATTTTTCTCCTCCATTTCCCCTTTTCTCTGGTGTTTTTGGAGTCTCCGTAGCGATGTGATTCCTCCCGTATGATCCTTGATCTCATGGGCTCTTTGCCCCTTTTTTTGTGTGTGGCCCTCAGTTGTGCCCATCTACTTGAAGAGAGAGAGAGCCTCCTTCTCCTCCTGAACACCCAACTACCAGCAGCCTACCCTTGGCCTTTAACCCTTCTTCGTTTCCTGAATAACCTGCAACCCTCCCAGTCCACACACTTAACCCCTCCGGCCCTTGGCCGGTACACCCATAGTGGCCCTCAGCGGCACACTCTTTCGTTCCTTGGCCGGTACACCCCATAAAATCCCTCAGCGGTACACCTCCCCCTTTTGTGCCTCAGCGGTACGCCCTTAGCCTTCCTAGCCCGGCACACCCTATGCTCGTCCTTGGCCGGTACGCCTTGGCCAATCCCCCGTCCACCCTGTCCAGTATTAGAAGCCTCACGTTCATCATTTTCTTCATGTTTTCCGGGGTTCTATAAAGGTGTTGCCGCCTCCGGGCACCCACCTCCAGTTGTCTGGTTCCGCCACTCCATGTGGGCGCGTTCCCTTTACCTCCCTTACGCTCGGGTAGAGGGGAGGTGCTGCCGAATTTTTGTCAGAAAATAACAAAAATGTTAAAAGGCAAAAGGAAGCAACAAATGCATGGAACGATCAACGATAGAACCTTCCAATTAATTAAGCCACCGCCGGCAGCATGAGAACTGAACCGATCAACGACACGGTAGACCGAACGTCCGATTGGTGAGAAGAGTCCAAACAGAATGAAGCGAAGAAAAGAAGAAGTTTATGTAAAACTACGCGCAAATTAAGAAAGGAAGAAAAGAAAAGCCTTAAAACAAATAATAGAAGAGTGGGCTTTCACCTCCACCCTTGTTCCAACCTTCACCGTTACACTCCCACCACCCTCCGTTTTATCCTTCACCGGTACACCCCTTTTAACCCCCAGCGGTACGCCCCTTTTTGGCCTCCAGCGGTACACCCTCATCACCCCCCCAGCAATACACCCTCATCATCCCCCTTTACCTTTCCAACCCCAAACCGCCTTCAGCGGTACGCCCTTCCCAACCTCCAATGGCACACTCCAGAGAGCCTTCAGCGGTACACACTGCCCATCTTCAGCGGCACACTCTAGCGGCCCTTCAACGACACAACCTCCTGGCCCTTTCAGCGGCACACTCCTTCCCATTGCCTCTCCCTCTTCGCCGGTACACCCTCATCCACTGTCTCAGTGGAACCCAATGTATAGACTTGGTAGATTGACGCACAAATACAGCAACAGGCAATGTATAGACTTCGAGCTGCAGCCAAGGGACAACGTACAGACTTTGTGCCGCAATGTGTACAGACTTCACGCTGCAACGTACAGACTTTGTGCTGCAGCGTACAGACTTTGGGCCAGCCAATGTGCAGACTTCATGCTGCAATGTACAAACTTTGTGCCGCAGTGTATAGACCTTGTGGCCAATGTACAGACTTCATGTTGCAACGTACAGACCTCATGCTGCCACGTACAGACTTTGAGCTGAAGGATGTACAGACTCTGGCCCGGCCGATGTACAGACTTTGGGCTGGCCGATATATGGACTCTGAGCTGCAATGTATAGACTCTGAGCCGCAGCCGATGAACGATGTATAGACTTTGAGTTGCCCAATGTGCAGGCTTTGAACTGCAGCCAAGGGACAGTGTATAGACTTCGAACTGCAGCCAAAAGGGCAATGTATAGACTTCGAATTGGCCAATGTACAGACTTTGAGCAGCCAATGTACAGACTGTGAGCTGCAGGCGATAGGCAACGTACATACTTTGAGCTGAAGGATGTATAGACTTGATATGCTGGTTGAACAGACAGTGTACAAACTTTGGGGCTGATGGATGTACAGACTTTATGTTATCTCCCTTTCTTCGCCGATACACTCTTCAGGCCCCCCCCAGCGGTACACTGCCTTGAGGTCTCCACCGGTACACCCTCCTTAAGCCCTTCAGCGGCACACAGCTCCAACCCTTCGCCGGCACACCTCCGCCCTCCTTTACCGATACACCACCTTTGGCCCTTCAGCGGCACCCATTCCCCAACAGCACACACCCTTTAGCACCCAGCGGCCCACTTCCCCTCCACCTTATCTACCCTTCGCCGGCACACTTGGCCGGCCCTTCGCCGGCACACTTCCTTCACCGGTACGCCCCTATTCTTCCTTCGCTGGCACACTCCATCTCCTTTCGCCGGTACGCTATATGTATATATATGCATAGCATGGCAATGATAACAACAATAATAAATGAATTAATAAAAGTTATGTTGATTGAAGGGCCCCAAATGTGTAGTAGTTGTAATGACAAAAAAGGGGGGAGGGGATAAGAAAATAATAATAATAGCAATAAATAAAAAGAAGAGAAATCATTCGGAATAAACGCACAAAGAGGTAATAGGCAGCGAAAGGAAAGGGAGGAACACATAATTAAAACCCCAGATAAAAAAATGCTAGGGTCCACATTCTAGTCCCATCTCTCCCCGTGACCCGACGCGAAAGGAACAATAATGCCGCCCTCTCAGGCCGGGCCCGAGTCTCGGGAATCCACCCGGCATGGCCAAGCCCCAACCTGACCTTGGGCCAACACTCCAACTAGACCGGATCCATTTCTCGACATCGGGCCCTTCCAGGTCGCTATTAAAATTGCCGTGCATGCGGCAGACATTTGGACAGATTCGCCCCAGTTTTCCGTCGCGTTTCCATCACGGACCCGTGTCCGAATATGAAAAGGTCCACGAGTGACCGACATGGCCAGTGGCTCGCATCCTAATGCGTACTTTGGTGTGATTTTCTCATGTCTCTTTCTCGCGCAATTAGTATTATTCTTTTCGGCCGCAGGGCCCCTAATTTCGGCAATTAATCAAGGGTGTTCCCTTGTATGGGGGATGTAAATGACGTCGCGGCCTTTATGGCGCGACGGGATTCAGTCCCGACACGAACCACACAATCGTCTGACGAAGTCAGGTCGAGCGCACCATGGGCTCTTCGGAGCCCGAATAAATCGTCACTTCGGTGACTGGCACGCCCACGCACCCCAATAAACGAATAGACCAACGAGAGCACATCGGGTGGAAAAAGTGCGTCCACACTCTTCCTCCCAGAGCTCCATCTCCTGGGCCTCCTGTGCTGCTCCGTCTTTGCCTTTCTCTCTTGCTTTATTTCTCTCTTCGCTATCCGGAGAGAAACCTTCAGCTCCAAGATGTCTCGGGGCAGCTCCTCAATGACGTGTCGTCGTCATTCCTTCTCCAGCTCCGTCGTCCGGGCATCGCGCTCTGATCGAGCGACACATTCCTTCTCTGCTCAGACCACCGGAGCTAGCAAGCCCTGAATCTCCACTGTCTTCCAGCTCCAACCATCCCACAAGGTCAGGAAGAGCGGGTGAAGTGTGTAGTTGAATTTCAAACTGAATTACACTCACCTGAGTCGCGAGCTCATGCTCGATTCTCTTTGGCACAAGCCACTGTGCCGGGAACTTGCTCCTGGAAGGACATGACCTCCGAAAGAGGAGATTAGCAACCAAAAGGCTATGTCGATCACCCTTTGCCACATGCTGGGCACCCTAAAAATGAGAGGAACAAATACTATGTAATGACTGAGCATTGGGACTCCAAAACCAAAAAAAAAGAGAGAAAAAGAATAAAACAAACAAAAAAATGAGTTGCCACTCTATGCCTTGCTAGATGAACTCTGCTTTCTATGTTTCTCTTGCTTGTATGAATTTTTGTGACTGATATTCTGTACATCTGAGTGTTTTATTTCTTGTGAAATATTTCTGTTTATTGATGGATGCAGACTTTAAAAGAAAAAAAAAGAAGAAAATAAAAAGCACGAAAAAAAGATGAAAGAAAAGAAAAACAAGAAAAAGATGAATCATCACCCTCCCACATGTATCATATCTGCATTGTGTCTGGTATTGTATCTGCACAATTGGAGTCTGTCAAGCACCGTACGCCTTGAATGAATTTGGAGTTTGAGTTCGGACTCTGATAACTCCAAAAGAGTTCAGAGCGTACGGATAGGTTGTTAAGTCGTGTCGGAATGGGGACGACGGTTCCGTTTAATGTGGCGATAAACGGGCCCCGGCTCATTACCGGCTCATCGAATCGGTATCCTGACCCAGTCTCCACAGCTTAACCTTGGTCAGTTGATTTCACTGCGAAAATCATTCACTTAAGTCAATTCTGCAAGCCACTGTGTTTAAACACTCTGAAATGTGAGATATTCCATTCAGAGTCGAGTACCGAGTCTTCCCGAGGTTGCCTTGGACTGTTTCTCTGAAAGAGACCATTGTTTGGATTTGTCCCAAAATCATCTTTTTTATTCCCCTTGGACCCGCCTTGGCTGCAGCACTTCCACAATGGCTGGTAACCGCTCCCCAATGGTGAAACCTGCAGGTTTACGACCCAGGTACTTCCGCACCATGAAGTTGGTCCTTTTTTAGTTATTTGTGCTCTAGCGTACACTATGTCCTTCCTTGTTCGTTATCATCCAAACCATTGTGGATTTCGGAGGACCTTCTTCAAGGTTGTTTCGGTGAAACTCGGGAAAGATTCCCATCAGGAAGTGTTAGAGGGCGTGTCTCATCATACCTTGGCATCCGCTTTTCAGTTCACTCCATTTCATTCCAACTCACTTCGTTCCATTCCACTACATGTCTTTCCCCTACAAAGCGGACGCCAAGGCAGGGCAACTGTAGACACGCCATTTTTAACATTTCTGTGAGTAAATTTCATATTATGCTACGATGCCCCAAAGTGACTTGCGCATTTGATTCATGTGGGTGATTAATCATCTTTGCTTTGATGACTTAACAAGTCCATACATAGCAAGTCTATATGTTGCAACAAGTCTATATATTCAAGTCTGTACGTTGCAACAAATCTACATAGCAAGTCTTACATTCTCCAAAGTCTATACAATCCCTAAATCTATGCATCTCCAAAGTCTATACATTCCTCCAAGTCCATACATTCCTCCAAGTCCATACATTCATCTCCAAGGTCTATACATTCATCTCCAAAGTCTATACATTCCTCCAAGTCTATACATTCCCACCAAGTCTATACATTCTCCAAAGTCTATACAATCCCTAAATCCATTCATTCCAAGTCTATACATTCACTCCAAGTCTATACATTCATTCTGAGTCTATACATTCACTCCAAGTCTATACATTCATCTCCAAAGTCTATACATTCCTCCAAGTTTATACATTAATCTCCAAAGTCTATACATCCCTCCAAGTCTATACATTAATCTCCAAAGTCTATACATCCCTCCAAGTCATTCATCTCCAAAGTCTATACATTCATTCCAAGTCTACACATTCCTTCCAAGTCTATACATTCCTCCCAAGTCTGTACACTCCATGTCTACACATTCCCCCCAAGTCTATACATTCCCACCTAGTCTACACGTCACCAAGTCTACACATCCGGCAAGTCTTACATTCTCCAAAGTCTATACAATCCCTAAATCCATACATTCCCACAAAGTCTATACATTCTTCAAAGTCTATACAATCCCTAAATACATTCATCCAAAGTCTATAGATTCACTCCAACTCTACACATTCATCTCCAAAGTCTATACATTCCTCCAAGTCTATACATTCATCTCCACATTCACACAAAGTCTATACATTCCTCCAAGTCTATATATTCATCTCCACATTCACTCAAAGTCTATACATTGACTTCACAAAGTCTTTACGTCCTCAAAGTCTATACATTGGCTTCACCAAGTCTGTACATCCTCTCAAAGTCTATACATTGGCATCCTCAAAGTCTATACATTGGTTTCACAAAGTCTGTACATCCTCAAAGTCTATACATTGGCTTCCTCAAAATCTATACATTGGCATCCTCAAAGTCTATACGTTCCTATCTTTACCTACGTTACAAAGTCTATACATTCCTCAAAGTCTATACATTGGCTTCACAAAGTCTGTACATCCTCTCAAAGTCTATGCATTGGCTTCCTCAAAGTCTATACATTCCTATCTTTACCTACGTTACAAAGTTCAAAGTCTAAACGTTGGTTTCCTCCTAATCATCCTCATGTCTCTTTCTCTATTGACTGCCTCTCAAAGTCTATACATTGTGTCTATACATTGACTACGCTACATCCTCACGTATCTTTCTCTCTCTCTATTTTCTTCCCTCTCTCTCACGTAACCCCCTTTTTTTTCTCTGTTCTCACCCTCACTCTCACGGCACACACTGCACACACCCCTCTCCACCACAGCACACACACAACACACACAACACACATAGACACACACGCCCACACCCCTTCTCACTGTTCTCACCCTCACTCCCACGGCACACACATGTACACACGCACACCCCCTGCACATTTCCCTCTCCCCTACGGCACACACATACACACCTCTCACTTCACTGCACAGAGGCTTCTTCCTCACGGCACACACATGCACACTCATCCTCACCCACTCTTCTTCTCCCTTCGATCTCTTCAGGCAAACACTGCAGCTGGCCCCGGGATTCCCCAGCCAATCACGTACACTCTCCCTCCCCCTTGGCTTCTCCTCTCCCTTCCCCCCTTACCCTCTCATTCTGTCAACCACCCCACAGATCTCTCTCACCCGCTCTCTCTCTGCTCCTTGCGACCCTCGCCAACTCACCTCCCGTGGCACCCACGCCAGCTACCGCGTCCTCCACCGTAAGCACCACAGCAACTCTCGATTCCCTCCACGGTCATCCCAAAAAAAACCAACTCCCCCTTTGCCTCCACCCTCCTCCCTTTTCCCCCAGGCGAACACCACCACCACTCCCTTCTTTCTACCACCTGCAAAGCCACTATCTTCCCTCCCCTCTCTCTCTCTATCTAACCTCATCTCCCCTTACATCTCACCACCGCGTCCACACACCACCGCCACTGCCACCCCCTCGGTAGAACTCCCACCGCGACCAACTCCATCTCCACCCACAACCTCCTGCGCCTCCAACCTCTCAGCTGCCCACACCACGAGCTCCTCCTCTTTTGTCCACCCCTGTGTCTACGCCGTGGGAACGCCATTCTCAGGCCATCTCCCCTCTCCATGACCGCCGCCATGAAGCCACCACCACCTCCATAGTTGCTGCTGCGTCCACCGTCGGAGCATCCCTCCGACGGTCGCTGCCATCGTCGTCCCTCGCCATCGGCCACGTCCACGCCCGTCATGCCACCGCCGTGAAGTCACCACCGTGACGCCACCGCTGTTGTTGTCCTCATCGTCATCGAGTTGCAGCCCGCCACTCCCCTCTCCACTCGCCTCTCCCAGCCGCGGTGACCTCGCCGTCGAAGCACGCCAACCACGCCTACAACCTCCCCACGCTCACCATCGTCGCCCGACGGTCCCCCGAACATCACTGCCATCCACCTCTTCCCTCTCCACAACGCCGTGTCACAGTCCCCGCGCTCTCTCTCTCTCCCTCTCTTTCTCTTCCTCTCTTCCACCCACCTCCCACGATCTCCCTCTCTCTTCCTCTTTCTCATTCACCTCCCCCTCTCTGCTCTCACCCGATCTCTCTCTACTCTCTTTCAGCTTTTTTTTTATTTTATTATTTTTTATCTCTCTTCTCTCTCTCACCCTCTCCCCCATCTCTTTCCCTCCTGCGTTCTCATCTTTCCCTCTTGATCTTTCACTTTTTCCTCTTTTTTATGACTTTACATTCTCACCCTCTTTTCTGTCTCTCTTTCTCTCCCAATCTTTCTTTTTTTATCACTTCTCCCCCCTCCGTCTCATCTCTTCCTCTCTCTCTTTCTCTCATATTTCTCTCTCTCTTTTCCACTCTCCACTCTCTCCTCCTCACACGATCTCTCTTTCTCCCTTCTATTATTTCTTTCTCACTTTCTTTCCCTCTCTCTCCCTCTTTCTCCCTCACACTGCTTTTCTCTCCTTTTCTCTGTCCGCTCACAGTCACCTAATTTTATATTCACGTACACACTCATGCTATTCACCCTTTTCACTTTTTATGCACACACCATCCACGTAGGTAGTTTGTTAGCTTTATTCTGTTAACATGTTCACCTTCCTTTATCCTTATATACATACTTATATACATAGATTTGTATATATTTATACATATATCTATCAATAAGAGTGTATATTTTAGATATATATACACATATATGTATATATGTATATATGTATATATATATATGTGTGTGTGTGTGTTTTTACATGCATACATGTTTAATCCTTCTTAAATTTGTGCAGGAATAAAAGCCGAGGCTCTAGCCCTGTCAGCGCTCCCGCGTGTTCCTATACACGAGGAAAGCCGTTTCGTCTCACCGTTCACCCCCATGTTTGCATCGCCATCAGCGGCTTCGTTTGTTACTTTTATCATTTTATTGTATTTTTAGTCTATTCTCCAGTTATTAGTGTTCTTATCCCATGAATTGCTATCATATCATATCATCGTTCTGACTTAATTTCTGTGTTTGTTCCTTTTTGCAGGGGTAACCACTCAAAAGCCCTCTTCTTCGGCCAGCCGAACGAAGAGGAAGAAGGAGCCCATATCATCCCACGTCAAAGGCAAAAGCGGTCAACCAGTTTGGGGCCCTCGGTCCCTGGCGATCACACCACCAAACGCGTGCTTGTAGTAATTTTTATTTTATGTCTATAATACCCGCAGATAGCTAAATCCCGCACGGGTCTGTTTGTACTATAATCGGTCGCGGTGAGTCATTTCACCGTGGTTATTTACTTTCAGCACTTCCTTTCTGCACTTTGTTATATTATTGTTAAAACCCCTCCGGATCAATGTCCTGCGGCGGTCTGTTTACTCTCTGTTATATTTTTGCTATTATAACTGTGTGAGGAGTGATATGCCGTTCCAAATTCCGAATCTACGTGTGTTTTTTATGTCCGCCAATTTCTACTACGTAGAGTCCCAGGATACGAACTCGGTATATAGAAAACTGCTCTCGGAATGGTAGGTCACGTCTACCGGGAAGGGGTTCAGTTTGCGTGAGAGGGTCTTCGGATCCCTATCTCTGCCACGTACCAGAGTTCGATAAGTCTAGGTTCTCCGCGTTCCCCTACAGAGTGCTGCATTTAGGTCGTACTCTCCACCTTTTTTTTCCATATCACCCCCCTTTTACGCACGCGTGTTTTTCATTTTTTTTTCTTTCACTAAGAGAGGGAGAAACCCCATCTATCTCTCTCTATGTCAGTCACGTGACGCGTTCACAAAGCACTCAAAGAATGAGTGGGTAGCAATATACCTTTCTCCCGTGGCGAGGAGTGGGAAGACAAAGCCCCAAGCGAATGAAAAATATTCGCCAAGGCTGCTGGTGCGATGGCGAGTCTCTGTCCACAAGCTAGCATGCAGGCTGGATAGATCACCTCCACCCGTAGGACCCCCTCCTCTCCATGAGGGACTACAAAGCTGGAGAGCCAGTACGCCAGATAAGCCGCCAGATAAGTAACAGGATGTAGCCCCCGTGAATTCCATCCTTGGGACGGCGCAGGCAGGTGGCGATGATGTGGAGGAACGTCCACTCTGACCTCTCGGTACTCATCCCAGGTGGTGCCGGACTGTGCAAATTCCTCATGGAAACAATAAGGGCCGCTATAAAAGTGGCTCACCCAGGCATTCACTGTCACTCGCGGTGTGCGTGGCGGCCGATCTGTACCTACTCGGGCTAACTCCCTCCAGGTCTTCATCAAGAACCTGAAGCAATAAGGCAGAGTATAGTGTCCTGCCCCGTCAGTGGAGCTAAGGTGCAAGTCATCTGGCGATAACTCCTTGTAAGGCCTCCCGCAGATCGGAAGACCAGAAATCCTCTGGAAGGCCCAGAGGTCCAGGGAAGTCTCCCCGCCAGCCGTGACAAAAGTGTTCCACCTCTCTACCAGAGCCTGTAGTAGGCCAGTGTGACAAGGATAGGAGTACAGGGCGGCAGTCACTGCATGACGAATCCCCACCCTATCCAGCAAAGACCGGTAAACTAGCAGAATGCCCTGGAGCCACTCTATCGCGCCCCGGTGATAACTGTGAGAGGGAATGACGGACCACTTCCAATACCAACTGGGAGTCTTCAAAGCCAAAACCCTCTCCAACATGTAATCATGGATGTACTCTTCATGTGCAAAGCTAACTCCGATGGGTGTCAGAAAGAGGCCATCTATAACCTGGGCCACGGCCTTGTGCTGCCCATGCAAATGCCAGGTCGCTGGGGACATCGGTGTAGCCCGGACGGTGAAACTCTCATGTCGCTGAAAAGAGCCCAGACTCTGCCTATCCGGGTACTGCAGCTGTCGAGTAAAGCCCTCCGGGTAACTCGGATAAGTTGGGGAGCATAACCCATGCATGCCATCTCTCCCCGCTGGTATCGCTCGCTCAAGGCAACGTCTCTCCTCTGGAAGTGATGGATCGTCGGCCTCCATGCCGACAGGAGTAAAACCCTGGAGAAAACTGTAAAGGTGGCGGTCCAGGGGATAGTGACGCGGGTACCCTCCAGTGCGGTCATAGGTGTAAAGACCGCCTTGCCTCGCGATCCGGGACACGTCCACAAGACCTTCAGCTGCTCCAGCACTCTCTGTTGGGCCCTCAGCGACCCACGAATAGCCAAGGTCTAGCTGGCTGACATTGTCATCATCGATGGTACGAGGAGGGAAAGGCGGCATCCGCCGGTCCGTTCGCTCAACCCTGCAGTCGTCAGCGCCCCTAGGACGGGACCTCCTCGACCGACTCCCACTCCCGCTACTGCGAGCCATGGCTGAAAGTACAAAGAGGAGAAACAAAAATGGAGAAGCGTCAGGCTAAAATATTTTTTTAGACAGCAAGATAGTCATTCAATGTAGTCTAACGAGTTGCAACGGCTACGCCGACATTGTTTAATCCCTTCAAAGGGCACGGGCCATCCACCCCCGCCTCCGGCCGCGACGGACGTCCCGTGGGGGGCATTTGTTGCACCCGAAATTATCTCAAGTTATTTTGAGAAATTGTTGCTATGCAATGTTCGACGAGAAGAACGGTGTATCGCCAACATCGTCGAACTACGGAGTATCTCCGTGATTTAGGGTCCATTGATCCGACAATATTATCATGGTCGACATCGCAGCGAGAAGGTTAACAAGGAAGAAACATGCGTATACCGGTCAGAGTAGCCGAGCAAGTGTATCACACGGCACAGACGGGCGTAAAGGTTCCTTCCTATGTGGTGATGAACGGCTAGACAAACAAACAATACTCCTTCCACCGATGTGATGTTGCTACGCGGCAAAGGAGCGATCTCCCCGGGATATATAGATCCACCACGGCTCTCCTCTAGCCAGGACGATGAAAACAGAGCGGAACGGTGTTGAGAGGGGTCAAAACGCGCCCAGAGGGGTCAAAAAAGTACCCGTATCTGTCTGTGATGAAGCCTGCAAGGTCAGCATCCCGCAAGAGCACCAGCGGGGTTAGGTGCAGGAGCCAGGCGCACAGGCTGCCTCCAGCGGGGTCAGGCGCACTGTGAACTGCAGCACCAGCGGGGTCAGGCGCAGGAGCCACAGTCCCCAGGCACAATACTGCTGACCTGCACATGATTGGGAAGTCCGTGAGCCAGCGGGAACAACTGTGGCCTCCATCACGTTCGGGTGGAACCGCCAGCGGGGTCAGGAGGCAGCGGGAACAACTGTGGCCTCCGTCACATCCGGGTGGAACTGCACTGCCAGCGGGGTCAGGAGCGGAGCCACGTCCGAACTCGAACTGCCAACGAACTAGCGGGGTGAGGCCAAAATAACCAACTAGCAAGGAAGGAAACTGCCACTTCCGGGGTGGAGAAGGTTGTGGGGTATGGTCACCTTGCTCACTTCATATGCACCTCTTCAAGTGATGGAGCTTGGCTTCTGCGGTTGATATCTGTGGCGCCCCCTTCCCGCGATCCCGTATCGTGTCCGGGGACGTCACAACGGATGTACGGAAGTGTTGTGGGCCGAATATTTACAAGGCACTAAAGGTCAAACCATCACATATTCCAAAAGAAATATAACCATACCATTTCCATAAGATAAAACACTCATAATTTACATCGTATACAGAGTACTACATATCTCTATCCAAAAGTCATATTTACATTCATTATTCAAAGGGAAACTAAATCTATTTATTCTGTGCGACGGAATCCAAACTAAACTCGGGATCATCCTCCGACCTACCGCCCGTCGGAGTCAAAACGCACACTGGTCAATTTTCTGAAATGGTTAAGCAACGAAAGTGAGTCCAAAGACTCAGTAGGCATTAAAACCAATCACATGCTTATCATATACTAAACTGTGCAAATCTATGATATATATAAAGCTAATCACAATTTCACTGAATTGTACATATATTATGAATGCGAAGGAAATATAAAGAGTAAAGAAATTTTCAGGTTTATAAACAGATGCGTATAACAAATCTTATCTGACTTATATATATATGACATAATACATATCTTAGCTAAATCAGAGTTTATACAGATGAACTTATTTTCAGATCATATCAAAGTCATATATCAAATCTGAACTTCATATTATTTGGCAGCATATATTGGACAGGCATCCCGTCACTAAAAGCAGTAGCAAACACATACCTAGGCATCCATACGTCGACATAAAGACAAAAGGTCTAAACGCTGGAGCCTGTCGGCCTTGATCAACCACGCAGGATCGGGAGTTAATACTCCACCATTCCCCAGATAATTTTCTTATTCTGGGTTCCGGATTTTTCAGAAGTCCGTTTGTCCTCGGAAATGGGCCTAATCCCGTAGCGGAAGCTAACTACGGTTTGTCGCCCCACACCTCCTTAAAGTGACACAGTCCATATGCTTAATCAAATTTTTATTCTTATTATGATGCTTATTACATAGTCGTCTCAATACTTAAAACTTGCCATTGAACTTTACAAAATAACTGGATCGTATTTTAATATTATTAACTAAATATATATAACATTCGAAGAGATTAGAGTAGAGAGGAGTAGAGAGAGAGTAGAGAGAGAAAGTAGAGGGAGAAAGTAGAAAGAGATTAGAGAGAAGTTAGAGAGAGATTAGAGAGAAAATAATATTTTTACAGAATGGTAACTAAATAAATAACTGATTCTAAACATAGATCATTGGGTTAAATAAATCAATGACTTAAATTACATTTCAAACAAAATCAAATCAAAGAAATGTAAATAACAAATAACATGCACTCGATTTATCATGCCTACCTTTAAAATGGACTTCCGAATTGACTTTAGTATCTCACTCGAGCTCCCGTAAAAGTCCGTGCGTGGGAAAAGATACTTTTTCCCGTCCGAGATACGTAAAGAAGGGTGAAATTGTCCAAATAGATTTTAAATCCTTCGTCCAAGTGTTTATTAATTATTTATATTATTCTAATACTGTATTATCTTCTCCGTTTATTAATAAGAGAATGGTAGTGAGAGAGAAATTTAGAGAGAGAAAGTGGAGAGAGAAAGTAGAGAGAGAAAGTGGAGAGGGTAGAAAGAGAAAGTGGAGAGAGTAGAGAGAAGTAGAGAGAGAAACTAGAGAGAAGGTAGAGAGAAACTAGAGAGAGAAAATAGAGAGAGAAAGTAAAGAGAGAGTAGAGAAAGAAGTAGTGAGAGATATTTAAAGAGAAAAATTAGGGAGAGAAAATAGAGAGAGTTTAGAGAGAGAAAGTAGAGAGAGAAAGTAGAGAGTATAGAGAATAGAGAGAGAAAGTAGATAGAAAGAGAGAAAATAAAGAGATTAGAGAGAGAAAATAAAGAGGGTGTAGAGAGAGAAAGTATAGCGAGAAAAGAGAGAGATAATAAAGAGAGTGTAGAGAGTGTAGAGTGTAGAGAGAGAAAATAGAGAGAGAAAGTAAAGAAAGAGTAGAGAGGTAAAGTAGAGAGAGAGTAGAGAGATAATAAAAAGAGAAAATAAAAATATTTAAGAGAGAGATAGAGATGGGAGAGAGAGAGTGTGTGTGTGTGTGAGAGAGAGAGAGAGAGAGAGAGAGAGAGAGAGAGAGAGAGGTGTTGGAGTGGAAGGGAAAGAGGGGGAGAGGGGGGTATATATAGGGGGAGGGAAAGAGGAGATAAGAGGGAGAAGGAGGAGATAAGGAGGAGGGGAGGGGATAAGGATGAAGAGGGGGAGGGGGGTAAGGTTGGAGGGGGGGTTACGTGAGGGAGAAAAAAAAGTGAGTTATTATTTTTTTTTAATTTGGATGGTTTTTTATGTAAAAAATCACTAAATATTTATCAATAACAAGAGTTTAAGGAACTAATTCATTCTATCATATATTTGACCTACCAAACGTCAAAATTTGAAAAAGTGTTCAACATAAAATTTGTAGATTTTTGAATTCTCTATCCAACGGACCTAATATTGATCATATTCTGATATTCCTATGAAAAGTTATACATTATTAAAGTGAGATAGCTATTTAATTTACTTAATAAGGTTCGTTAAACAATACCGTTCAAGGTATTAGACTTTAATTAAGGTAACATAAAATTCATATAGAATAACTATAAGATATTTAACTATCTTTCGGATGAATTCGGGTGTTACAAATCTCTCCCCCTTAAATAAATTTCGTCCTCGAAATTTAAAGATTTACTTAATACGTACCGAATAGCCGTGGATATTTCTTCCTCATATCATCTTCCATCTCCCAAGTGGCTTCTTCTGTTGAGGTACTTTTCCACAATACCTTCACCAATGGAATTATCTTCGTTCTCAGCACTTGTTCCTTCCGATCGAGAATGCGAACTGGCTTTTCCTCATATGTAAGATCCGGCTGAATTTCCAACTGTTCATGATCTATAACGTGTGATGAGTCTGGCATGTATTTTCTTAACATGGACACATGGAATACATCATGAACTCCTGTCAATGATGGTGGTAAAGTCAGCTGATATGCCACCTCTCCAATTCTTCTTAAGATTTCAAATGGTCCAACATACCTTGGACTGAGTTTACCTTTCTTGCCAAATCTCATTACTCCCCTAGTAGGCGAAACTTTCAGAAATACGTGATCCCCGACAACAAATTGTAGATCTCTCCTTCTTTGATCAGCATAGCTTTTCTGCCTACTCTGAGCTGTAAGTAATCTTTTTCTAATCAACTCAACCTTTTCTACACAATCCTGTACAATCTGTGGCCCAATCAATCTCCGCTCACCAACCTCATCCCAACAAATAGGTGACCTACACGGTCTACCATATAACGCTTCATATGGTGCCATTCCTATGCTTGCATGATGGCTGTTATTATATGCAAACTCAATTAAGCCAGATGCTCATCCCAGCTGCCTTCCAGTCTAAACTGCACGCCCTCAACATATCTTCTAATGTTTGAATGGTTCTTTCTGATTGTCCATCTGTTTGAGGGTGAAAAGCTGAGCTAAATTTCAATTGTGTACCCAATGCTATCTGTAAACTCCTCCAAAATTTTGCTGTAAACCTTGCATCCCTATCTGAAATAATAGACACAGGCACACCATGAAGTCTCACAATCTCTCTAATATACAAATTGGCTAAATCCTCTAATGATTGTGTCTTTGTGATTGCCAGAAAATGGGCTGACTTAGTAAGCTGTCAACAATTACCCAAATAGAATCATGTTTTCTCTTAGTCATTGGTAATCCCATCACAAAATCCATAGTGATATGCTCCCATTTCCACTGTGGAATTTCCATCAATTGTAATGGTCCCGCTGGCCTTTGATGCTCCGCCTTTACTTGTTGACAAGTAAGACACTTGCCAACAAATTCTGCCATATCATTTTTCATACCAATCCACCAAAATTATCTTCTCATGTTTTTGTACATTTTTGTACTGCCTGGGTGAATGGAATATTATGATTTATGTGCCTCGGTCAATAGATCTTTCTTTATTTCTTCATTCCGAGGTACACATAATCTTCCCTGAAATCTGATTGCCCCGTCTGCACTTTGAGTAAATCTCGGTGTGCCAATCATTTTTTGTAATTGCTGATCATTCAGTTGTGCTTGCACAATTCGCTCAACCATTACAGACTGAATAGTTAGTTGGGCCAGAAATAAGTTTCTCCCTTTGCATATCGGAGAATACTCCACTACATCAGATGTCATTCTCCAAGTTTGGCGCAACTGGATTGCCATTAGCCTCTTCCTGCTGAGTGCATCTGCTACCACATTTACTTTTCCTGGGTGGTAATTCAAGGTGAAATCATAATCCTTCAAAAATTCAATCCACCGTCTTTGCCTTAAATTTAATTCTTTCTGAGAGAAAATATATTTTAAACTCTGATGGTCTGTAAATACTTCAAACTGCTCACCATACAAATAATGTCGCCAAATTTTCAGAGCATGTACCACCGCTGCCAACTCCAAATCATGTGTTGGATAATTCATCTCATGATTCTTTAATTGTCTAGATGCATAAGCTACTACTTTGCCATTCTGCATCAGGACACATCCTAATCCTTTTCTAGAGGCATCTGTATATATCACAAATCCTCCTGACCCACAAGGTAAAGTAAGCACTGGGGCTGTAGTTAACCTTATTTTTAATTCCTGAAAACTTATTTCACATTTATCTGACCATTCAAAAGGAACCCCTTTCCTAGTCAATTTTGTCATAGGAGCTGCAATAGAAGAAAACCCTTCAATAAACCTGCGATAGTAACCCGCAAGACCCAAAAAGCTCCTAATCTCACTGACATTCTTCGGCCTTTCCCAATGTAAAACTGCCTCAACCTTAGCTGGATCAACAGACACTCCATCACCAGAAATGATATGCCCTAAGAATTGGACCTTATCCAACCAGAATTCACATTTACTGAATTTCGCATAGAGTTGATGTTTCCTTAAAGTTTCCAACACAATTCTCAAATGTTCTTGATGAGTTTCAACAGTGGGAGAGTAGATCAACACATCATCAATAAACACCACTACAAATGTATCCAGATATGGTTGAAAAACTCTGTTCATCAAATCCATAAATGCTGCTGGTGCATTAGTTAACCCAAATGGCATAACCAAAAATTCATAATGCCCATATCGTGTTCTGAAAGCAGTTTTTGAGATATCTTCTTCTCTTATCCTTAGTTGATGGTATCCAGATCTGAGATCAATCTTTGAAAATACTGTGGCAGTTCGTAGCTGATCAAATAAATCATCAATCTTGGAAAAGGGTACTTATTCTTAATGGTCACTTGATTCAATTTCTTATAGTCAATGCATAATCTAAGCGACCCATCTTTCTTTCTAACAAATAGAACAGGTGCACTCCAAGGTGATACACTTGGTCGAATAAACCCCTTATCTAGTAATTCTTACAATTGTTTCTTCAATTCTGCCAATTCGGCTGGTGCCATTCTGTAGGGAGGATGGAAATGGGTAAAGTACCCGGTGAGAGCTCAATAGTGAACTCCACCTCTCGGTGTGGTGGCAAACCCGGAAGTTCATCGGGGAATACATCTGGAAATTCTCTGACCACATCGATATCCGAGGGGGTTTTCTGATTTTCATTAGAAGGAATAGCCATTACACTAGCCAAATAACCTTGACATCCACTTCTAAGTAATTTCAAAGCTTTAAGTGCTGAAACTAGTGTTTTACTAGAACGGTGCCTTGGACATTGATAGTGAAATGTCTGCTCCCCAGTTTTTGAAAAATTACTTTCTTTCCATGACAATCTAGAAGGGCAAAATTTGTATCTAACCAATCCATTCCCAAGATGACATCAAAATCAGTCATTTCCAGCAGATACACACATGTTGGCATAATCCTCCCCTGAATCACCACATCAATGCTAGGAATAACAGAAGTCGTTCTAGCTATCTCCCCAGTTGGTGTGTTAATGGACATCTCATCAGTGTTCACAATTTGTTTATCTTTCAATAATTCAGCAAATCTCAGAGAAATAAAGGAATGTGTAGCACCCGGATCAAATAAAACTTTTGCATGCATATCATCGATAAGAAGAATACCTTCAGCTACTGCATTGACATCTCGGGTGTCTTCCGTTGTTAGTGCATATACTCTGGCTTGAACTCTCCGCTGCTGTTGTGGTTGCTGATCTTGTCTTGGCCTTGTGGGACAATCCCTTATCATATGCCCTGTCTGACCACATGAAAAATATTTACCTGCAGCCCGCCAACATTCATTACCTCTATGCTGCATCCCGCACTGTTGACAAGCTGGCATATTATCTCTCCTAACTGGTTGAACTCTCTCTGGAAAAGTCATCTTTGGCTTCTTATCTTTCCTCACAATTGAACCAAGATTACCCCTTTTTACAATATCCCTTTGTCTTTCTACTAAGAATTCCTCATATTCAGTTTCTGCAATAAAAGCAGTCCTCAAAGCTGCTGCCATAGTCTGAGGCTCAAGGATTGTAACTCTACTTCTAATGTTGCTTCTCAAACCTCTAACAAATTTCTTCACCCTTCTAAGCTCATCAGAACAAATATGAGGGGCATACTTTTCTAATTCAGTAAATTTTACTTCATAATCGGCAACTGACATACCTCCTTGAGTCAAATTTAAAAATTCAACTTCTTTCCTATCTTTCAAATGTTGAGGGAGAAATTTTGCATGGAAGATATCAAGAAATTCATTCCAGCCAATCTCCGTCTCTCTATTTCTGAAAGTGGTTCTAAGTGCAGACCTCCACCACTCGTCCGCACGGTCCTTTAGCATAAATGTAGCTAATATCACCTTATCCTGCTCTGCACATCTAATGGCCGTAAAAATCTTCTCAATCTCTCTCACCCAGTTTTCCACAATCTCCGGGTGACTCTCCCCCTTAAAAGGAGGAGGACTCATATGTCTGAATTTCTCCATTAGGGTAGCGCCTGCTGCCCTATTCGGTTGTTCTTGCACACGGGTTTGTAACTGGGCTTGCATCATTGCATGAGTTTGGGCTTGTAACTGCATAGTCTGCACTAACCCTTGAAAAGCTTGTGTGAAGCCTCCTAAATCTGGCACACCCTGAATAGGTAACGCACCTTACCCACCGGGAGCAAGCTCGTCATGAATTGTTTCCCCGACAACTCCTTGTGATGTCCCATTTGAGGGCGCAGACTCCTCGGGAGAAGTATTAACCTCAACCCTATCACTCCCAGCCATCTCCTGCGAGGGAGAACTAATCCGAATGAGTATGATTCTAGGTTTGATATGGAATTCTAAAATAAATTCCTACGATCTTATGGTATGGTATAAAAATTCAGATGGCTGCAAATAATTTCAAGCCTCACAACTTTGCTCTGATACCACTCTCTGTGGCGCCCCCTTCCCGCGATCCCGTATCGTGTCCGGAGACGTCACAGCGGATGTACGGAAGTGTTGTGTGCCGAATATTTGTAAGGCACTAAAGGTCAAACCATCACATATTCCAAAAAATATATAACCATACCATTTCCATAAGATAAAACACTCATAATTTACATCGTATACAGAGTACTACATATCTCTATCCAAAAGTCATATTTACATTCATTATTCAAAGGGAAACTAAATCTATTTATTCTGCGCGGCGGAATCCAAACTAAACTCGGGATCATCCTCCGACCTACCGCCCGTCGGAGTCAAAACGCACACTGGTCAATTTCCTGAAATGGTTAGGCAACGAAAGTGAGTCCAAAGACTCAGTAGGCATTAAAACCAATCACATGCTTATCATATACTAAACTGTGCAAATCCATGATATATATAAAGCTAATCACAATTTCACTGAATTGTACATATACTATGAATGCGAAGGAAATATAACGAGCAAAGTAATTTTCAGATTTATAAATAAATGCGTATAACAAATCTTATCTGACTTATATATATATGGCATAATACATATCTTAGCTAAATCAGAGCTTATACAGATGAACTTATTTTCAGATCATATCAAAGTCATATATCAAATCTGAACTTCATATTATTTGGCAGCATATATTGGACAGGCATCCCGTCACTAAAAGCAGTAGCAAACACATACCTAGGCATCCATACGTCGACATAAAGACAAAAGGTCTAAACGCTGGAGCCTGTCGGCCTTGATCAACCACGCAGGACCGGGAGTTAATACTCCACCATTCCCCAGATAATTTTCTTATTCTGAGTTCTTGATTTTTCAGAAGTCCGTTTGTCCTCGAAAATGGGCCTAATCCCGTAGCGGAAGCTAACTACGGTTTGTCGCCCCACACCTCCTTAAAGTGACACAGTCCATATGCTTAATCAAATTTTTATTCTTATTATGATGCTTATTACATAGTCGTCTCAATACTTAAAACTTGCCATTGAACTTTACAAAATAACTGGATCGTATTTTAATATTATTAACTAAATATATATAACATTCGAAGAGATTAGAGTAGAGAGAGAGAGAGAGAGTAGAGAGAGAAAGTAGAGGGAGAAAGTAGAAAGAGATTAGAGAGAAGTTAGAGAGAGATTAGAGAGAAAATAATATTTTACAGAATGATAACTAAATAAATAACTGATTCTAAACATAGATCATTGGGTTAAATAAATCAATGACTTAAATTACATTTCAAACAAAATCAAATCAAAGAAATGTAAATAACAAATAACATGCACTCGATTTATCATGCCTACCTTTAAAATGGACTTCCGAATTGACTTTAGTATCTCACTCGAGCTCCCGTAAAAGTCCTTGCGTAGGAAAAGATAATTGTCCAATCCTAGATGCGTATAGAAGGGCGAAATTGTCCAAATAGATTTCAAATCCTTCGTCCAAGTGTTTATTAATTATTTATATTATTCTAATACTGTATTATCTTCTCCGTTTATTAATAAGAGAATGGTAGTGAGAGAGAAATTTAGAGAGAGAAAGTGGAGAGAGAAAGTAGAGAGAGAAAGTGGAGAGGGTAGAGAGAGAAAGTGGAGAGAGTAGAGAGAAGTAGAGAGAGAAACTAGAGAGAAGATAGAGAGAGAAACTAGAGAGAGAAAGTTAGAGAGAGAAAGTTAGAGAGAGAAAGTAGAGAGAGAGAAAGTAAAGAGAGAGTAGAGAAAGAAGTAGTGAGAGATATTTAAAGAGAAAAATTAGGGAGAGAAAATAGAGAGAATTTAGAGAGAGAAAGTAGAGAGTAGATAGAATAGAGAGAGAAAGTAGATAGAAAGAGAGAAAATAAAGAGATTAGAGAGAGAAAATAAAGAGGGTGTAGAGAGAGAAAGTAGAGCGAGAAAAGAGAGAGATAATAAAGAGTGTAGAGAGTGTAGAGAGAGAAATAGAGAGAGAAAGTAAAGAAAGAGTAGAGAGGTAAAATAGAGAGAGAGAGTAGAGAGAGAATAAAAAAGAGAAAATAAAAATATTTAAGAGAGAGATAGAGATGGGAGAGAGAGAGTGTGTGTGTGAGAGAGAGAGTGTGTGTGTGTGAGAGAGAGAGAGAGAGAGAGAGAGAGAGAGAGAGAGAGTTGGAGGGGGAGAGGGGGGTGTTGGAGTGGAAGGGAAAGAGGGGGAGAGGGGGGTATATATAGGGGGAGGGAAAGAGGAGATAAGAGGGAGAAGGAGAAGATAAGGAGGAGGGGAGGGGATAAGGATGAGGAGGGGGAGGGGGATAAGGTTGGAGGGGGGTTACGTGAGGGAGAAAAAAAAGTGAGTTATTATTTTTTTTGAATTTAGATGGATTTTTATGTAAAAACTCACTAAATGTTTATCAATAACAAGAGTTTAAGGAACTAATTCATTCTATCATATATTTGACCTATCAAACGTCAAAATTTAAAAAAGTGTTCAATATGAAACTTGTAAATTTTTGAATTCTTTATCCAACAGACCTAATATTGATCATATTCTGATATTCCTATGAAAAGTTATACATTATTAAAGTGAGATAGCTATTTAATTTACTTAATAAGGTTTGTTAAACAATACCGTTCAAGGTATTAGACTTTAATTAAGGTAACATAAAATCTATATAGAATAACTATAAGATATTTAACTATCTTTCGGATGAATTCGGGTGTTACATTATCCCTGGTCAGTGGGGTCATTTGGCCCCTTTGGACATCCAGAGGGGTCAAAGTGATCTTTTGCTACCCCACCTTGACACCACCTTGACAGAATTTGGGCGAATTTGTGTATTTGACCCCTCTGGGCCCTTCTGTGTTCTATAAATAGACTCCCATGGGTCCAAAAAAAGGAAGAACCTAGGTACATACGGAGCACTTCTCGCACTCGGAGCATCCAGCGTTTGGAGTTTGTTTTATTTATCTTGGCCTGTGAGGGGTAAGTACCCGGGTCTTGTACTTATGCCCCTAAGGGGTATTTTTGTAATTACGCCTCTCAGTGGGCCATGTTGGCAATTATGTCCCTCAGCGGGCCGTGTTTTGTAAGTCTTTACGTCTCGGGACGACTAAGTTATGTAGTTCTATCCTTATAATGGCGGAATTATAAAAATGTCCTCCCTGGGACTGGAAAAGATCAAAATCCTGTAATTTACAGTTATACCCTGCAACTTTTATAAATTGGGACTACGTCTCTACCTCCCGCTTTAATGCGAACTTTTGTACAGTCGATAACTCGCCGACAATCCTTGTACTCATTTGGACTATAAAAGCACTCGACATATCTTATGTATTTTCTCGGGAAAAATTACAAGAAAACCCCTCGAATTGACAAAATTGCATATGTACCCTCTCCTTCGACCAAGTTGACAGATGTGTACCTTCTATGAAGCCCCTTGTCATTCCTTCGGTCCGGAAGTGTTGTCAGCTCAGTCCAGCACTCGGGTATCATCTCAAACCTAGGTCTAGGGTCTGGTAAAATTACCGAACTACCCTTTTGACCCAAAAATGACCTTAGAGTCCTTAAAACCCTCCAGAAATGGCCTCACTGCCTTGGGAAGTCAAGAATCCAGTTCTACTTCCATTCCAGCCCAGAAATTTCAGCAATACCCCTGACTTGGGAAAATTACTAAAATACCCTTGGAGTCTAGAAAATCTTCCTCTACTTCAAACATATCTACGGCTTCCGCATATTTGCGTTGTTATTCTTAAATCTTAGGATTTGGCTCAGACCTAGCCCTAACTCAATTATTTCTGTTGGTCGGTGGTGGGTGAGTGAACATTGTGAGCCCTCCAAGGGAGTTTGCCCTCAACATCAGAACCCCTGTAGAAGCCTTTTGGGACCTCTTTGACAATTAAACAAAGGTGTTCGGACGTTAGGGTGATGTAAATCAACACTGACTCCGGTCAGTGGGGAAAGGTCCAGCATTCGAACCCAAATCGTGTGATACGATACGCACACACGGAATCACCCTCTACTCAGATAGGGGGGATGTTTCTTTTCAAAATGAATGAAAATCTACCTTTTATCTACATTAAAAGACGACCTAGATTTTTTCCGTGTCTCACAGCCCCCTCCCCCTCTTCTTCCTCCGGCGAGACCGCGGCAGCACCCCCTCTGGCTGCAGACGGCGTGGGGAGGCGGCGTGGTGACGACGGCGAGGCGATCGTAGGGCGTACGTGAACCGTGGGAGCTCAAGGAAGAACGAAGGTTTTCCAAGTAATTTCTTACAATTGTGGATGATCCGGAGCGTCTCGGGGCGATCTTGAGGTAGGGTGACGTTCCTTAGCCTCTTGCGTTCCATTCCCGCGATTTGTAGGCCGAGTGGAGGCCGAGAGATGGGTATTCATGCGGGTTTTGGGCTTTCCATGACTTAGGGAGAGTTCGCCCGATCTATGGATTTGAGCCGCGATTCGACGTTTCGATGGCCTAGGAGCATGCTAGGGGTCCCTGGGGGCCTTCCCCTTCGTTTTCCCCCTCTCCTATGGAGGTATGTGGGCGTGGTTGATATTTTTGGGCGTTTCCCGCCGTTTCACTCTCGGGCGGATGTGACGGTCCTTCCAGTGACCATCACACTATGTAACGCGCCCAGGTGGGTGCGTTACAGCCCTGTTCAGTCAACTGGGGTTTGTGAGCTGTGACGGTCCCACGATAGACCGCTACAGGTGTTGTGACGAACCTGGGTTGGACCGCTAGAATCGTTCGACCGTTGGTTTTTGACCGTTGGGGGTCAAGGCGTGTGACGCACTAGGCTTGGCGCATCACAGCCTTGTGACGCCCCGGTGTGGGTGCGTTGGAACTAACGTGTAACGACCCAGAGTTCAGAATACCGATATACCGATAACATCGATACACCGATACCAAGAACTGGGGAAGCCACCCAAGAGGCTGATGAGGCCCCTGAAGGGTTAGTAGGGTTATGTCGAGGGAATGTATAACGAACTGCAATTTGGAACGCGTAGATTACAATTAAGTAATAAAATTAACACAAGTGCGGAAGCAATTCAAAAATAACCAGAGTGATATGTATAAACTAGTCCAGATAAACAAAAGTACTAGTCCACAAGGGTACAACTACACGGGGCATACCCCGGCAAAAGTACAACAAAAGCCTCAAAAGGCGGCTCGACTAAAGCTAGCAGCTAGTCGCGGTCTCCGAAATAGCTCACGAAGCACCGGGAGACGACGGGCGCGGCTCACCTGAAAGGAGAAGGGTGAGTCACAGCCAGACTCAGTAGGGGTCACGCGGATCCCTACCTCGCACTAAACAAGCATTCATGCATAAATAAAAGTAATTAGAGCATGCATTTAATTAAAATAACAGGCAATGGCATGAATAAACTACTCAAGCAAAGCTGTAAACTCTAACTAAGCAAGTAGAACAGCTAACACATACCAAAGCTAAATAAATGTAAGCCACTAAAACTAGATCTACCAAAATAGAATAAGCCTTAACTAATCCAAACAATAAGGAAGGACAACCACTGGAGCAGAAACCAGATGCGTCCACTGACGACTTACACTGCGTCTCAAGCACTCGCAGTCGGCAAGGCGACAAGCTGAGCGCGCACAAGTACCAAACCAAGTGACCAGTCGGAGTGGCACCCGTCGGTGTCAGTCCACAGTCTCCGACCACGTGTGCATACACTGACTCTAGCCTGAGCCAGGCCCTCTAGCTAGTTTTCTCCCTTGGTAGGACGCTACCATTGGCTGGGAGCCCACGGAACTAGCTTACAAACCGTGTACGGGAAACACCCCTCCGCTATCCTCAAGCGGGTCGGTACTCAACAGACCTAGGGCAACAATAGTGGCTCCATTGCATGGAAAGAAAAGCTACTCTATTGGTATGAGAAACATGCAATCGTACAACAAAACAATATAAATATGGCATATATATGGAATGGAACGCATAACGAAAAGGCTGGTAACTATTTCAAACCAACAGGCAAGAGGCGGTCGGGTACTCACGCGCTACATGAAAGTAACGGTCGGGGACTGGCGCGTTACACCAAGAACGACGCGTCTGTCTCCATCCGTTACTTCTACCTGAGTTCCAGCTCAAAGGGCCTTAAAGGGAATGTAACGGTAGGGGCCATGTGCGTTACATCGATGCAACGCGTTGGGTCATCGATGTTACATCCACCCGAGGCCAAAACCCCATATACATCGTTCGAAATCAGTCGCAGGCGAAGCGACGCGCTCGCTCAGGCGCGTCGGACGGAAGCGACGGCCGGCCGACTGGCCGTCGGGCTAACCGCCTGACCCGGTCAACGCAAGATGCACGACAAGTAACGGATGGGGATCCCACCGTTACTCTCCAAATAACGCACCCTCATCGGGCTGTTGTTTGGAAACGACGCGTCCTCTAAGGACCGTCAGGCGTGTGACGGTTCCTGGCAGGACCGTCACACCACCTGAAACATGGGCGGGTACGGTTTGAAAACCGGAGCCCTCTCGGAAGATAAAAATCGTCGGGTATCGACGTAGAAACCTGTAACCTGTCAATCCATACATCGCATATAACAATTTAACACCTAAAAACATCACATGCAATGCCTAAAAAGCATTAAACTCAAGAATTTAGCTAAAACCCCACAAATAGGAAAAATAAACATTACGCATGCCACGGGGTTCTAATCAACAAACTAGCTACAGGAATTGATCCTAGGAAGATCAGGATTCCATCCCCCTACCTTTTGCGAGCCGAAACCAACGAAAGGGCCGCATGCAAGGAGGAAGAGCCACGAGGCCTTCACGCTCCACCTCGCTCCCACGATCACCGAATCATGCCGAAATGGGTACCCACGCATTCCTCTCGACGCGAGGAATCCAACGGCGCCAACCACGCCTCGAACCGACGTCGTCTCGCCCGAATCCCAAGAGAGAGGGGGAGAGGCGATCGGCTAGAGAGAGAGAGCGTGAGGGAGAGTGAGATCGACGAGGGAGAGAGAGAGGGGGTGAGGGATTAAAAGAAATAAAAATAAAAATATATAATATATAATATAATTATTATATATATTAAAATCTTATTAATTTCTAATAACCCTCAATTAACTCCAAATAAATCCGGAAAAATACCAGAAAAATTCCTAAAAATTCAGGAAAATAGCCGAAAATTCCAGAACAAATACTAGAACAAAATCCATTAAGGATCCATTAAGGCACGGGCCTTATAGTCCCTCCCTCCTAATAAAAATTTCGCCCCCGAAATTTACAACAACGGAAAAAGGAGGAAACTGAGAAAGGGCATATACCTCACTGGAATAAAAAGGAAAAAGCTGACGCATCTCATCTTCGCGTTCCCAAGTGGACTCATTACCAGAGTGACGCTGCCAAGCAACTCTTACCAGAGGAATAACCTTATTTCTCAACCGCTGCTCACGACGGTCTTCAATTCTAATAGGGAACTCTGGTGCAGACAAATCAGCAGTCACCTCAGGCCAAACTGAATCATCGAGAACATGAGAAGCATGCTGCACATATTTCCTCAACTGAGATACGTGGAACACATCATGAATAGCTTGCATGGCCGCAGGTAGTTGTAGAGGATAAGCCACTTGACCAATAGCTTCAACGATCGGAAAAGGGCCAATATATCGCGGACTAAGCTTTCCACGCTTCCCAAACCTGGAAACACCTTTCATCGAAGATATTTTAACAAACACCATATCTCCTGGCTCAAATTGTAGTGGACGTCTGCGCTGATCTGCATAACTTTTCTGTCGACTCTGAGCCGTCAACAATCTCTACCTGATCAGACGAACCACATCCGAACACTGCTGCACCATGTCAGGTCCTGTTAACAATCTGTCCCCAACATCAAACCAATTCAGAGGAGTACGACAAGGACGACCATACAGTGCTTCATAAGGAGCCATTCCAATACTGGAGTGAAAACTGTTATTATAGGCAAATTCAACAAGTGGCAAATGCTGACTCCACCAACCCTGCCAATCAAGGCAACACAATCTCAGCATGTCCTCTAAAGTATGAATAGTCCTCTCTGACTGTCCATCTGACTAAGGGTGATACGCTGAACTGAAAGCTAACTCAGTGCCCAAAGCTTTCTGGAAACTGCGCCAGAAGCCGGAGGTAAAATGTGGGTCACGATCTGACACAAGTGAGACAGGAACTCCATGCAGTGGCACGATCTTCTGCACATACAGCTCGGCCAACCTCTGCACATTCCAAGTAACTTTAATCGGCAACAATCTGGCAGTTTTAGTCAATCTGTCGACAAGCAACCAGATACCATCAAAACCTTGAGAAGTCCGAGGCAAACCCACCACAAAATCTGTAGTAACATGGTCCCATTTCCACATCGGAATCTCTAATGGCTGAAGCAAACCACCTGGCTTCTGATGTTCGGCTTTAACCTGCTGACAAGTCAAGCACTTAGAAACAAATATAGCCACGTATTTCTTCATACCTGGCCACCAGAACTGCTTTTTCAAATTTTGATACATCTTGGTGACACCTGGATGAATAGCAAAACGGGAACCATGGGCTTCACTGAGAATCTCATGCCTCAATTCATCATCAGCGGGAACATACCATCTGCCCTGGAAACTAACAACCAGCTCGTCATCAAATTCCACATTATATCTTGATATAACATGGGCCAAATCAGAATCCGCTTGCTGAGCTTCTTTAATCTGCTGATATAAAGCTGAACCCAAAATTAAACTAGCACAAACTGCCATCTTCGGATCAGAAGGAAACTCTGCACTGAATGCCTCACTCGGAAGCCATTTCCACAATTTCCATTCATGAAGCAACAAATGACTGACCTGCACTTTCCTGCTCAGAGCATCAGCCACAACATTCATTTTACCCGGCTGATAGGAGAGTGTAAAGTCAAAGTCTTTCATGAATTCCATCCATCGGCGCTGCCTGAGATTCAGATCTTTCTGGGAGAATATATACTATAAACTCTGGTGATCAGTAAAAATCTGAAATTTCTCACCATATAGATAATGTCTCCAGATCTTTAAGGCAAAAATAACTGCAGCTGGCTCCAGATCATGAGTGGGATAATTCTCTTCATGTCATTTCAATTGCCGAGATGCATATGCGATAACTTTACCATGTTGCATCAGCACTGCACCCAAACCTACTCGAGAAGCATCAGTACAAACTAGAAAACCACCCGAGTCGGAAGGCAAAGTCAACACAGGAGAAGAAGTCAATAGCCTTTTCAATTCAACAAAGCTAGCCTCACACTGATCCGACCAGACGAAAGGTACATCTTTACGAGTCAGTCTAGTCATCGGAGCTGCAATCTTCACAAAATCTTGGATGAATCTGCGGTAATACCCAGCCAAACCTAGGAAGCTTCTTATTTCTGTCATAGTTCTAGGCCTCTGCCAGCTTAACACAGCATCAATCTTTGCAGGGTCCACTGCCACTCCGTCACCAGAAATCACGTGACCAAGAAAATGAATCTCTCGAAGCCAGAATTCACATTTACTGAACTTCGCATAAAGCTCGTGATCCCTTAGAGTATGCAGAACGATCCTCAAATGCTGCACATGATCTTCATCAGAGGCAGAATAGATCAAAATATCATCAACAAAGATCACCACAAACTGATCAAGAAATGGACGAAAGATACGCTACATTAGGTCCATAAAAGCTGCTGGGGCATTAGTCAAACCAAACGGCATAACCAGAAATTCAAAGTGACCATATCGAGTACTGAAGGCCGTCTTCTCCACATCAGATTCCCGGATTCGCAATTGGAAGTAGCCAGACCGGAGATCAATCCGTGAAAAGATAGTAGCAGACTGTAACTGGTCAAACAAATCATCAATCCTGGCAAGCGGATATTTATTCTTGATAGTCACCTGATTCAATTGCCTGTAATCAATACAAAGCCTCAGGCTTTCATCTTTCTTTTTCACAAACAACACTGGAGCACTCCACGGAGAAAAGCTGGGGCGAATATAACCCTTTTCCAGTAATTCAAGTAGCTGTGCTCGCAGTACTTTCAATTCAGCTGGAGCCATTCGGTACGGTGCCTTTGCTAAGGAAGCTGTACCTGGAATCAGTTCAATCACCATCTCTATCTCTCGCTCTGGGGGCAAGCCTGGCAACTCATCAGGAAATACATCAGGGAACTCACAAACAACAGGAATATCACTGACTTCCTGTCGTGGTTTTTCAACAGCAACCACAGAAGCAAGAAACCCCTGGCAACCTGCACTAAGCAACCTATAGGCTCGAATAGCAGAAATAATCATACGAGAAGAACGGGATCAAATACCTTGGAAATAAAAAGTTGATTTCCCCTGTGGCTGAAAATAGACTTTCTTCGATCTGCAGTCAACCACAGCTCCATAATGCTCCAACCAATCCATTCCCAGAATAACATCATAATCTGCCAGCTGCAATGCATACAATCTCGCCGGCAACTGGTGATTATCGATCATAACAGGAGACTCTTCCAAACACAGAGGTGTAATCATGAAATCTTCCGAAGGCATCTCAACATACATCTCACAAGTTATCTCTGAAGTCGGTTCCTCAATACATGCTATGAAATCCTCAGAAATAAAAGAGTGAGAAGCACCAGAATCAAATAAGACACGAGCTGAATGACCATAAAGCATAATCGTACCTTCCACAAGATGGGCTGCAACAGCATCAGCTCTAGTCATATGTGAAACCTTGCCCTTCTGCTTCTTTGATCCGACCGAGGATTGCTGAGAAGACGCCGACGCTTGAGAAAAGAACTGTTGAGCTTGCGGTGCAGGAGGAGGTCTGAATTGTGGCTGCTGAGGTTGAGAAAACTGAGGAGCTTGCAATTGTTTCAGCCTCAGCGGGCAATCCCGAACCACATGACCTGGCTGGTCACAACGAAAGGAAACAACGGGAAGAGAACACGGCTGGCCCTTGTGATGACCACCGCATATCCGACACGTCCATGGCTAACTGACAGCTGAGCTCTGACGAGTCTGAGAAAAAGGTGTTGTCGGCTGCTGAACTGCATCTGTACTGGACGGCTGTTGGAAAAACTTCTTCTTCTTCTTAAACCTCTTGAACTTGGTCTTGGAAGGACAGGAAGCGCTGCTAAACTCTGACTGGACTGAGGGAACACCTGGCACTGGCAGTCGGTATGCCTGCTGAGACTGTACTGCGGGCTGAACTGACCCTGCCTGAGGATATCCACCCGGTCTCGTCATCTCCAGCTCAAGTGCCACAGCTGTCTGGCACGCACTATCTTGATCTGCAACACGACTAGCAATGAGGGGCATCTTCAATTCTGGCCTCAAACCTCGCAAAAATTGATGTGTCTTCAAAGCTTCACTAGCCAGCACATGGGGCGCATACTGACCCAATTCCATAAACTTATTCCGATACTGAAGCACAGTCATACTGCCTTGAGTCAGCTCCATGAATTGATACATCTTTGCCATTTGCAAACAGGCAGGAGTGTAAGCACGCTCGAAAGTAGCAACAAACTCTGCCCATGTGATCTGCCGAAGAGGTCTTGAATGAAAAGCAATCTGCCACTCGGCTTTCCACCACGTAATGGCCGTACCCTGGAGTTGAAAAGCGGCAAGCATAACTTTCTCATCTTCAGCACATTCCATCGAAACAAAAACACACTCGATAGCATCCAGCCATTGCCTCGCAACCTCTGGATCAACTTGACCATCGAAAGGAGGCGGATTGAACATCAGGAATTCTTTCAAAGCCTTGCCTCGACTGCCAGGTGCTTCAACCTGAGGAGCAACAAACGGCGCAGGAGGAGGAACAACTGGTGCAACAGGAACAGCAGGAACTGCAGGAGGAGGTGCATAACCACTATCTTCCCTGGGCGCATCTCGAGGAGCACGAGGAACTCGAGGAGGTCTTCCTCGACGAGGCGGCATAATTACTCTGCCGAGATCATAAAACAACAATAAAATCCATCAACCATAGAGAAAACACCCTAAGCCAGCAATGGACGACACAGGACTAGCTCTGGACAAACACAAATTTCAATTCCTTATACAATTCCTCAAACAACTGCTCTGATACCAACTATAACGACCCAGAGTTCAGGATACCGATATACCGATAACATCGATACACCGATACCAAGAACTGGGGAAGCCACCCAAGAGGCTGATGAGGCCCCTGAAGGGTTAGTAGGGTTATGTCGAGGGAATGTATAACGAACTGCAATTTGGAACGCGTAGATTACAATTAAGTAATAAAATTAACACAAGTGCGGAAGCAATTCAAAAATAACTAGAGTGATATGTATAAACTAGTCCAGATAAACAAAAGTACTAGTCTACAAGGGTACAACTACACGGGACATACCCCGGCAAAAGTACAACAAAAGCCTCAAAAGGCGGCTCGACTAAAGCTGGCAGCTAGTCGCGGTCTCCGAAATAGCTCACGAAGCACCGGGAGACGACGGGCGCGGCTCACCTGAAAGGAGAAGGGTGAGTCACAGCCAGACTCAATAGGGGTCACGCGGATCCCTACCTCGCACTAAACAAGCATTCATGCATAAATAAAAGTAATTAGAGCATGCATTTAATTAAAATAACAGGCAATGGCATGAATAAACTACTCAAGCAAAGCTGTAAACTCTAACTAAGCAAGTAGAACAGCTAACACATGCCAAAGCTAAATAAATGCAAGCGACTAAAACTAGATCTACCAAAATAGAATAAGCCTTAACTAATCCAAACAATAAGGAAGGACAACCACTGGAGCAGAAACCAGATGCGTCCACTGACGACTTACACTCCGTCTCAAGCACTCGTAGTCGGCAAGGCGACAAGCTGAGCGCGCACAAGTACCAAACCAAGTGACCAGTCGGAGTGGCACCCGTCGGTGTCAGTCCACAGTCTCCGACCACGTGTGCACACACTGACTCTAGCCTGAGCCAGGCCCTCTAGCTAGTTTTCTCCCTTGGTAGGACGCTACCATTGGCTGGGAGCCCACGGAACTAGCTTACAAACCGTGTACGGGAAACACCCCTCCGCTATCCTCAAGTGGGTCGGTACTCAACAGACCTAGGGCAACAACAGTGGCTCCATTGCATGGAAAGAAAAGTTACTCTATTGGTATGAGAAACATGCAATCGTACAACAAAATAATATAAATATGGCATATATATGGAATGGAACGCATAACGAAAAGGCTGGTAACTATTTCAAACCAACAGGCAAGCGACGGTCGGGTACCCATGCGCTACATGAAAGTAACGGTCGGGGACTGGCGCGTTACACCAAGAACGACGCGTCTGTCTCCATCCATTACTTCCGCCTGAGTTCCAGCTCAAAGGGCCTTAAAGGGAATGTAACGGTAGGGGCCCTGTGCGTTACATCGATGCAACGCGTTGGGTCACCGCCGTTACATCCACCCGAGGCCAAAACACCATATACATCGTTCGAAATCAGTCGCAGGCGAAGCGACGCGCTCGCTCAGGCGCGTCGGACGGAAGCGACGGCCGGCCGACTGGCCGTCGGGCTAACCGCCTGACCCGGTCAACGCAAGATGCACGACGAGTAACGGATGGGGATCCCACTATTACTCTCCAAATAATGCACCCTCATCGGGCCGTTGTTTGGAAACGACGCGTCCTCTAAGGACCGTCAGGCGTGTGACGGTTCCTGGCAGGACCGTCACACCACCTGAAACATGGGCGGGTACGGTTTGAAAACCGGAGCCCTCCCGGACGATAAAAATCATCGGGTATCGACATAGAAACCTGTAACCTGTCAATCCATACATCGCATACAACAATTTAACACCTAAAAACATCACATGCAATGCCTAAAAAGCGTTAAACTCAAGAATTTAGCTAAAACCCCACAAATAGGAAAAATAAACATTACGCATGCCACGGGGTTCTAATCAACAAACTAGCTACAGGAATTGATCCTAGGAAGATCAGGATTCCATCCCCCTACCTTTTGCGAGCCGAAACCAACGAAAGGGCCGCATGCAAGGAGGAAGAGCCACGAGACCTTCACGCTCCACCTCGCTCCCACGATCACCGAATCATGCCGAAATGGGTACCCATGCGTTCCTCTCGACGCGAGGAATCCAACGGCGCCAACCACGCCTCGAACCGACGTCGTCTCGCCCGAATCCCAAGAGAGAAGGGGAGAGGCGATCGGCTAGAGAGAGAGAGCGTGAGGGAGAGTGAGATCGACGAGGGAGAGAGAGAGAGGGGGTGAGGGATTAAAAGAAATAAAAATAAAAATAAAATATATATAATATAATTATTATATATATTAAAATCTTATTAATTTCTAATAACCCTCAATTAACTCCAAATAAATTCGGAAAAACACCAGAAAAATTCCTAAAAATTCAGGAAAATAGTCGGAAATTCCAGAACAAATATTAGAATAAAATCCATTAAGGATCCATTAAGACATGGGCCTTACATAACGAATCCCCACGTTTTAACGTACCAGAGTTGGTCTGTTACATGCTGTGACGCACCTAGTGGCACGCGTCACAGCTGGTTTTCAGTTGTCTTGTGACGCACCAGTATAGGCGCGTTACAGGCTGTAACGCACCATGGTAGGTGCATTACACGCTGTTTTGTACTGATCATGTGACGCGCCTGTGATGGGCCGTCAGGTGACTGTGACGGTCCGGCCTAGACCGTCAGAGACTGTGACGCGTCTAGGGTAGACCGTCAGGCTCTGGACTGCACCGGGAGGTTCGCAGTCTCATTTCTCGTCCGATTGTGGTCACCGTGCGACGGTACCGATACGTGGGGCGGTCCCCGTACATCATCAGATGCGGACGTTATTTTCCATTGACTTGAGAGTCTACTCCTTCAGTGACCCTCCACTAGTCGTAACCTGCCTGCACGCGAGTGGACCCACCCGGGAGTGGTGGAGAGGCTACCCTGAGGATGATTTTTAGACTGGTTTCCGTCGGGCCCCTCGTCGGTAGCCAGAGTCCGGCTCCAGGGGAAAACCAGTTAGAGGCCAGACCTAGGACGTACGGTCTGTGTGTGCACACGTGGTTGGGGGCGGTTGGACCCACGCCAACGGGCGTGACCCCAGCTAGTCACTTGTTTGTGGTTACTTATTCGGTGTCTGTGCCTCTGGTAGGCGCTACCACGTTAGGCAGTTCACCTGCGGTGCGATGTAAGTCGTCAGGGGACGCAACCGGCCTTGCTTCTAGTGGGAGGTACTCCTGTCGAGTCCAGAGTGGCAGACTGTCAGTCTCGTGACTTCGACCTTCGGGTTTTGGTCGTGTTGACCGTGGTGTTCCGGTCGTTTCACCGTGGCATGTGTGTCGGATTTCGTGCCATGAAAACGGTGTTTTGTAGATAGCAGGGCTTCCCTTCCCGTGGTACTAGCTTACTGCTAGCGTAGCGGTTTCTCCGTTTGCGAGGTAGGGTTCGAGTGATCCCTACTGAGTCTTGTTCTGAGACTCATTCCCTACGTATTTTCACCGTGTTTCAGGTGAGGCGCGGCTTCAGGGGAGCGCGTCTGAGGTTCAGCGTGGTTCGGGTGCCCAGCGTTAGTGCCAGAGGTCAGAGCCGGAGTATGTCCCGTGTAGCTGTACTTTTCTTTCTTGTCTCTATACTAGTTGTGGACTGATGTTGTTATTTTATTGTTATCTTGTGGACCTTGTATTAATTAAAATGTCATTTATTTTCTACTTAATTATATAAACTGTTTAATTTCTGTAATTATTTGTGATACTTATGTAGTCTCCATACCATCCTTCTAACCCTTCCGAGTCTTCGGATTCGTGGGTGGCGGTGCGAGTCTCGGGTTATCGGGCCTTCCCGGTAATCGGATTCTCGGGTCGTTAAATCATTGCTTGTGGTTTCTTCTTCTGCACCTTGGAGCTCTTCTTTTGAAAGTCGGGACCCTTCTTCTGAAGATCAGGGCAATCCCCTTTCATATGTCCAGGTTTCTTGCAATGAAAACATGTGATTTTCTTGGCATTCCTATTCTTATCATTGCTGGAATCAAAGTTCTTACCAGAGGGATATGACCTCTTTCTTCTAAAGATCTTTCCCTTAGTCCTCAAGAATTTCTTGAATTGACGAGTGAGCATTGCTTGCTCCTCCTGATCGAGGTCTGACAGCCCGTCAGACTCACAACTACTACTCCCGCTGCTGCTACTGCCTTTGCTGTGGGACACCTTGAGGGTAATATTCTTACCCTTCTTATCGCTTCATTCACCATTCCTCTTGAAATTCATCTCATACGTCATTAGGGATCCTATAAGTTCGGTGACTGTCATTTTCGACAGATCCCTGGACTCCTCTATCACAATGGCCTTAGTGTGCCATGCATGGGTTAGAGATCTAAGTATCTTCCTAACTATATCTCCCTCAGATATCTCTTTCCCAAACCCCTTAAGACTGCTCGTAATCAATGATAGTCTGGCATACATCTCAGTTATGGTCTCCTCTGATTTCATCTTAAACAGCTCATATTCAGAGGTGAGGATATTTACCTTCGTCACTTTCACTTGGGATGTACCTTCGTAGATTAACTCCAACTCATCCCACATTTTCTTGGCCGTTTTGCATGCTGAGATGCGGGCGTATTCGTCTGGATGAACTGCACATTCGATGATGTTCAGGGCCGTCCAGTTGAGTGACGAAAGCTTGATGTGATCATCTGTCCACGCATCTTCGCTCGGTGGCAGATCATATGGCCCTGTGGTGATCACCCTCCAGAGTTTGTGGCTCTGCGCCCTTATGAATAGCTCCATCCTGTTTTTCCAGAAAAAATAATTGTTACCATCGAAGAACGGAGGGCGGCTGATAGATTGTCCCTCAGCCATGAAGCTTCGAGGAGCATTAGATCCGGAGTTACCCTGGCCATTGGACCACATAGTGATAACCTGCTCTGATACCAATTGATACGCACAGCGGAAAGTGAGATAGAAGGGGGGGATGAATAGATCACTCACAAATTCAATAAAACACAGAACCAATTACTCAACCCTTCAAAAACCCAGTCAAGAAAACTTCGGAGATAGGTAATGGAGATATCTAGACGATGGATTGAAATCGAGAAAGAAAATCACGATGAAGCAATATATCAAGTAGATGGAGAGCAAGCACAAAGTAGACATGTAAACCACAAGAGAGAGACATGATTTTTTAGGTGGTTCGATTGCTACCCGCATTCTACATCCACCCCTCACTCAGAAGAGTAAGGTTTCCTTGCAATGATCAATCGCACACAGCAGACTCAGTCTGTGACAACCGCTGCCAGACAACTTGCCCTGAGGGACACCCTCCTCAGCCTTCCGATCAACCAGAAGAAGCATTGGAGAATAAATCTCCCTTCCTTTGCACGCAGCAAAGGGACCCCGTGAAATTGCTCCCAAGCAACTCACAAAACTAGAGGATCAAACCTCTCTTCCTCCAAGAGCAATGGAGGGAAATCGGAGAACTTCGCCCTTCCTCCGAGCAAGCTTGGAGGGTAACAAAATGGAATTGAAAACAAAGGAAACTCGAAAATAACAGATCAATAGAAAACGATTATCTCTAAGTCAAAAATAATGTAGCTTCCGTAGAAGCAGATCTTCAGCTTCACAGATAGCTCTCTCTCTCAAAGTCTTCTCTCTGCTCTTGATGGAGTGGTTTGTCTCTGGTTTTCTCTCGTGATCCACAGCATTGCCCTCACTCTTCTCTCCTCTTTCACTATTCCATCCCCTTCTCATCGAACCCTTTTCCTCAGCATATATATATATATATATGTGTGTGTGTGTGTGTGTGTGTGTATGTTCCAGAAACTTAGGCGTGTGAATACCACGTTTCCCGCCTGAAGGATTGGTACACGTGTCGGAATGTTCTGGACCTCTATCTTTCTCGGATCACGTGCCATTCACCTGGTGAATGCACAGACAGACTGTCAGAAAAGGAATACATATTTTGTCACACACTTAGCACAAGTCGTACCAACGTAGCGAGTAAGTAAGCATAAACTGCACTGAGTAGGAATTTTTTAAGTCAACCAATGCACTAACTTACTACAAGGTGAACAAGAGGTTGCACCGAGTTGAAGTGAGCAAAAGCGTGAGATGCACTTATTTGTGAAAACGCATGACGTCATAAGCACGGACCATAAAGTCCACTCGTGCAACAGATATGCACCGACAAGAATCCAGAAAGAAAAAGAATGCACCAAGTCGAGATACACAGTCCAAGCAAGAGCTGCACGGAGATGACAGAGAGAAATGCGCAGAACGAGAAGAGATGCAAAACAGACTTGCACCGAGTTAGTTTTGCACTGAGATAAAAGAATAAATGAGCAGACTAAACACTGCATTCTAGTCAAGAATTGCACTAACCCTGAAATTGCACCGACCTCGAGAGGTGAGATGCAGAGACATAATATGCACGGACCTTGGTGCACACGGCCTAGTAAAATGCACTGAGACAGAATATGAACGACAGAACCTGTGCATGAACAATGACTTGCATCGAGGCAAGCACTTTATGCGAGAAATGCAGAACTTGGAGAAACTTGCACCGAGCAAGCTTATGAACGAGATAATGCATTAAGCAGAAAAATGAATGACAAATAATGCACGGACCTAAGTCATGCAACAAGCACAGACCACCTTCATGCTTAGAAACGAAGAATGCACCGCTGCAAAATATGCACGGACCTCAATTGCAAGACATCGATAAAACAAATTGAGTCATAGTGTGAGACATCATCAAAACCGTAGGGATGCAACATGCCGGATCTTGCAGCTGTCCCATTACGACGAGCAGGGAAGTAGCAGGGGGAGCAGCACAAGGATCCGCCGGGGAGGAAGCGCAAGGCCCAGAGGAGAGCATGGCAAGGAAGGGAGGGCCATCGGCGGAGGGCGACGAGAAGCCAGCCTGCGGAGAAGAGAACGCGGATGCCGGACAGCCAAGAAGCAGCGCTGGCGACACCACAGAATTTCGCCAAGCGCTAAGGAGGCACCAACAGAGGGCGGGAGGATGGTGGCCAGCGAGAGAGGAGGCAACAGGCCTCAGAAGCTGACTGGGCAACGCGTGATGGAACAGCGCGGGAGGGTGAATAAAACTGAGGTCACGTAGGAGGTAGCGTGTGAACAACACCAAAAACGTGTCGATCACCAGGCGCTGGGAGAACGCCCAGGGGAGCACCAAGAACGCCGGCAGGAGCACCGGAGGGGGCCGGAGGATGAGGGAGCACACCGGAGGGACCAGCAGAGGTCACCAGGCTGGCGTCGGGCGCAACAGGGAGGATGTCTGTACAGCTGGTGGCAGCGGCCGGAGGCGGAGCGGGAGGCAAGACGGCGACGGTAGGGAGACCAAAACCACCCGCGGGAGGGGGCGGCTAGGAGGGGGGCAACGAAGCGAGGACCAAGTGGGAGCCCTAGCAGGGCTGCGAGGCACGAGCAACAACCGAAGGGCAAGAGGGGGAAGGAGGGCTAGGGCAAGAGGGGCACGGTCGTGGAAGAGAAGCCGAAGACGAAGGGCACAGGCACACCGTCGACGGAGGCTGCACTGGAGGAGGGGGATGGCGGGAGGTCAGGCGACCAGTAGGGGGAACCAGGAGCTTCCCCCCTCTCCGGACACGCGAGAGGGCACCCCTCTCACTCTCACTCTCTCTCACTAGTACGAGGAAAAAAGAATGACCCGCCACTCTGCTTTGCTCGTCGGACACACGGGAGGAACAGAGGGGAGCATAACAAAGAAAGGCAAAGACAAAGACGATGCGACGGGCGGGTGGTCTCCGAAATGGGGAGTTTTGCTTTGAAAGTGGTGCTCCTTCGCACTGATAAGACGGTTCATCTCTCAACAATCCATAACATGGTTAATTTGGTGTGAACTATGGAGGTATATATTCTGAAAGTGTACCTCATTATTTGAGAAATTCCATGCAACCTTTTCCTTATAATCACTCTGGATAAAATAACTTAGATGCATATTGAGGGGGGGGGGGGGGTAAAATTCGTCAGGTCCATTACAACCCAGCATCGTCAGGACCGTTGCGACCCAATCAACCTAGTTCGTAATGGGACACTCTACCCTCAGCCCATTTAGGGCGGCCAGTTGAGACCCAAGGAAGCTATGCCGGCCCCCAGACGGAATTACTGTGCGCATGCCGGACGCCGTAGAACTCGCCATCGGACTAACGTGGCCACTACCATTACGGGGCTTCTCTCGATGTGGAGTAAGTCACACTCACGCCACCAGAATCCCCTCCGCGGAGCCTCCCTCTCAATAACGAGCAAGAGAACAACGGACAACTCCTCACGATTAAGAAAACGTCTCTCCACGATCTTTGCCACTTTCCCAACAGAGGAATAACTGGCACCACATATTGCGACCTGTATAAATAGGCTCTCACCGGACTCCGGAAGGGAGGACCTTTGTCCCGCACTTACAGTTATACTACCAGAGACACCCCCCGCACACTCCTCCACAGAGTCATTTGCAAATAGAAGAGCTCCTCGTATAGCACTCGGAGGATTCTCCACCTGAGTAGTAAGATCAGAGAGGTTCTACCGTGGTTCTTCTCTCCCTACCTCTCTGAGTCTCCTCCAGGCCCATCGAGCACTCTTCGAAGCTCCTCTCCTTTGATCAGGCTCTTTTTCTCCTCACCCTGACTCTCTTCTCCCTTCTTCTTGACTTACACACACATCTTTAACTTAAACATCGAAAGGTTATCCTATGGAAATGCTCTCAGTGCTCCTTTTGATGCCTTCCCACAGTGTATGCATATTTTTCCGAGAGGTCATATGCTCTTTCTCAAATAGATGTATCTTAAAAATACGATACAAGGTTAAAAATACGATACAAGGTTAAGGGAGCACTTTCTCGTCTCTGCCCATATCATTTTAACGGTGAAGAGTGCCCAACGCTGTCTAAGAGTTGTTCGCGATTGAAAAAGTTTTTATTGTGACAACTAGCGGTAGTCAAATTAATTTCTCTGTGCAGAATAATTTGATCCCTGGGATATATATTACCGTAAGTTTACGATGTTCCAAGAGTTTTCGGAGACATAAGAGTAAAAGCAGCCAGAGTAAACTGGTAGATAATTATTAATTAGACGACTAAACCAAAAGCGTTAGCTTCTTATTTTACTCACGATGCTTCCAATTTGATTATGTAGATTAAAATAGCCAACTGTGATCAATTAGTGCAACTACCGTAGGGACACTTTGGTAACGGATTAAGTCGGGTTAGAGTGAGTTAATCAGGGTCGAGTGAGTTATTCCCCGTTTGATATATTTTTTCTTAACCCGGGTCGGATAAGGTTAAAGTGACTTAACTCATTTCTTAAAAATAAGTGGAATAAGTTAATCCACCCGGGTTAGGGTTAGAGGTGGAATGACCTAATCCGGGTAAACCACTCGCTCCTAATTTAACCCGTTACCAAAATAGCCCATATAATTTCAATGACAGGAAGAATGTCTGGGTTGTTGCACCCCCGGTCAATGCAACAAGTTTTGTTTTGTTTTTTTCAAAACATTTCTTTTACAGGTCTAGGGCTGAGTTGAGGTTCATGTCCATGAAATCAGATTTGAGATCACATAGCTCAAAAATATATATATATATATATATATATATATATATATATATATTGATAATTGGCCGATCACTCTAATTTGGCCGATTAAAAGTACTTGGCTTTTATTTATTTTTAATTTTTTTGAACCGTCTAATCTTGGATAAGGCAGTATGGTTATGAACCTAGTTATGTCGATCCCTAACTTCCAAAAAATATATTTTTAAAAAAAATGGCGGTGCAATAGGCACATATTACTTAGATTGATATGTAGGTGAGAAAGTCTCGTTGCACACCCAGTGGGTTGGACACTAGGGATGTATAATGTATTTAAATTTTAATTTTTTAAAAAATAATCCTTGACATATCTTAATTTGAGGTGTAAATTATTTCACTACGAAATTATTCAGAAAGGTAAAAAAATCAGATTGAATAAATAGTGTTGAACTCATTTTTTTTAAAATTTAATTTTGTTTATAATTATTTTTTAAAATAATCAGATGGTGAGGTCACTTAGACTCTAATAGAGTCACCCTAAAAAATTTTCAAAAAAAGTTAAAAGCGCTGAAGCAAGCCTTTAACTCCGTAGGTTGTCCAACAAAGTGGGCCAGGAATGATGAGACGGAGGGGGGGGGGCCAACGGGCCTTCATCGTCTTAAGCTGGCCCACATACTTATAAAGCTTCAAACTTTTCCCTAACTTCAGACCCAAAGAAGCTTTGATGTTTATTATGATCAGATGGCTTCTTGTCATGGCACAAGTTGTGCTCCTTGGGGGTGTTTAGTTACAGTATGAATTAGCCCTGTCAACTAATTTTTATATCGATATGTGTGTTTGATTATGCACTGATATGAAAATTTTAATAAAGAATTTTGTCATAACAAAATTTAAGGTAAGTCTCAACCTGTATTAAAAATATTCGAATTTAGTTTCTGGGAGACTCTTCTCTTTCTCACCCTTAACTCTTATCTTTCCCCTTCAACTATCGTCATTTTAATTTGTCTTCTTCTAACATCAATTTTAACATTAATTAATATTATAAATCTCAAAAATATTCATATCCACATCCTAATGTCATATCAAAATTAATACTCTAACTAGATAAGCCTTAACTAAGATTCGTCGACTCGGTGACGTGTATCGGATCGGATCTTCCTTGATCCGATACGGTACGTTCGAGTCGCAATCAACTCGGCACGACTCGACCCTCTCTCTCTCACTCACTGTGACTCGGCCCGACTCGGCCGATCCTGGGGGTGATCCGCAGCGTATCGAATTTTTTCATATACGGTACGGCACGCCCGAGTCGACCCGAGTCGGACCGAGTCGACAAACCATGGCCTTAACTACACGTCTATAGATATGTAACCATGATTGTGAATTTATTTACGTGTGCATAGCTTTGTCTGTCACGCTTTCATCCGGACTGATTCAACAATTTGAGTAATGCTCAGTGCACACCTGAATTATTTTTCACCCACCCGGGGTGTGACACATGTTGGAATCTGTGTTTAAATTTTAAAAGGTTTGAATCTCTCTTTGTGTTGAATAGTCCCACGTTGAAAAATGGAAAAGGTTTCCATTTAATTTTAGTTGGTACTCGTGTCTTTATAGTGTATTCCTTTGAGGAGACTACGGAGGTTGGCCCATTTGGGCTAGTGGGCTCTTTGACCCGTATCCTCTATTTCACACACGTGTGATTCTCTAAAATTATTTTATTTTATTTGTTTACCGTTTGACCAAGCGTCTCTTGGATTCTCTCCGCATCTCTTCAGATTCCCCTCTTTGGGAGGATGTGTGTGACTCGGTCAAAGGTCGCTTCCAAAGAGGGTATTTGAAGAGGGTCGTTTTACTTTGAGAGGTACGGTTTTCGGTTCTCTATCACCCGAAAGTTATCTCTCTCGAACTCCTCTCCCCCATCGTCTTCTTCCTCTTACAAGAGCCGACTGTCACTGTGGTGTTCACCCCCGGCCACGCGAGTTAGAGTGCACCTTCGTGTCGCCACCGGTTTTGAGTCGTCGAATCTTGGGGGAAGTTCTGTCGCGAAACATATCTGCACCTGAGTTTGATTCTCTTGATCGTTTGATTCCATTTAATTTCCGTACTTAGATCTAGTAGAAAAGCTCTACCCGTGAATATTGTTTTCCATCAGCACCGAGCAAACTTAATTTTTTTAATTTTTTTTTGGTGACGTGGGGTCTAAATTATATATCTTAACTTGTGATGTAAAACACACCCTCGTCTGATGATTTAATAAAATCTAAAAAAATAGATTTGACGAATAATGTTAGACCCAATTTATTTTGAATCGACCCTTTTTATTTTAATTTTTTTAAGCCGTCAGACGGAAATGTGTCTTATACCACAAGTTAGAATTACTTGGGCCTTATGTCACAATTTTTTTAAAAAAAAAATAAGCTTGCTTAGTGCACACCCAGGATAGGTAATTAGACCCTAGTGTGCACTAATTAAGCGTTACTCAAACAATTCAAGAAAATACTGACTTGTTACTCAATACTTAGCATGAAGTAGTGGGTACCAAGACGGGCAAAGGCTAATTAGAAGGTTTTGGTCGTCCAAGCTTTTGATCTACATGTATAGATCCTAGTTAGTTAATTATTACATTTGAGAGGCCGAGACCAAATTAATATGCATAGGTGGGTGTGATACGTTGCCACTAATTAAAAGGAATTGAGAAAAAAATTGTGTATTATTCAGTACTGAAATCAATTGAACATCATGATTCATGAGAATTAAGCATTTAATATTTTAAATTATAGACTCCACTGTTTGGTCTGCTTTAATTAATCTTTATAGTTAAGTTGAGATTACCAAGTTTTAAATTATATATTATCGAAGGAACTTTTGATGATATGTTTAAACGAAGAGTATATTTGACATAATCGATGTTTATAAAGATATCTATGCAAAAAAATTCTTCTCACGAGGGTCTTGACTTTGCTGGACGCCCAGATATGCAGCAAGTGTTAAATCTCCATCCTCGGTCACCCATACCTTAATATTGATGGCAATTAATGAGATGGTTGCACCATGGAGGACAAATACATGTGGGTTTAATAATTCTAATAACATGATACTTGATCTTTTCAAAATCCACGGGATCTAAACGTTCAGTTAAAAGTTTTGGGAGGAATTTAATTAATAACCCACCACACAGGTCCAATATAATCAAAAGTGGGAGGAATTTAAAACCAGATCGGACAGGCTGGTCCGACCAGTCTGACTGTTAATCGGTTCGGGCACTGGTTCGATTAAGGTCGATAATTCAGTCTAATATTAAAAAATTGAAAAAAATCAGATGGACCATAGTTCAATCGATCAATTGATCCAACTGGATTCGTCGTTTAAATCAAAAAATATATAAAGTATTTAAATATTTAAAATAATATTTATATGTGAATAAAATTATCTTACTATTGTTGATTTATTGTTATTTATTATTTTATTTTAGATATAGTTAAAGTTTTAAATTTTAAATAAACATAGATGGCAATTGTCAAGAGTGAAGATCGATGAATTGTTATAAAATTTTAAGGTCAATTTATTTAACTATGTTATTGTTATTTTTTTTCCTTTCGTAGTTACGTAATCATGAATAATAATTATGCATGTACATTTTTTTATTTTGATCATTATATCTTATTTCTTATTATTTTAGATTATAAAATTATTACTTCACATAATATAAGTTATTATATTATTCAAAAAATTATAATATTTATATATTTTTAAAATTATTGATACCTGCTTGCAGTTGTTTAGTTGATTGTGGGAAATTAACACATCGGGATTCTAAGATAATACGTTTAATTTATTAGACAAGTTGGCCATGTTATGAGGCATCTTATGTATTAGCACAGCATCCTCGTCACATCTTTATGGAAATAGCTGGCAAAAAAAAATCTTTAGACATCTCGATCAGGCCCGGCAATTGTATGTTTAAAATTTCAATCGAATTCGAATTCGTTTAATCAGATAATTATCTGAATAAGATATCCGATGGATAATTTAATCGGATATCGGATATCTGATTGTTAATCGGATACGAATTCAGATGTTGGGATATCCGTGTCGGATATTATCCGACCGAATATGAACTCTTAGATAAAAATCTAAAGATACGCATATTCTATATATAACTAACTCAAATCTTAATATATTATTTGATTATTCATTTTTATCTTTTTTATCTCAAAATATAATTTAAAAATAAGAAATCCACTTACACCCATTTGGTAAGTTATCTCTTATTTTTTAGGATGAGTCTAATATCTTGATAGCATCTCCCAAAATAAAAAATAATCTTCACTCTTTCTTTTTTTTTTTGAGAAAATAATTTATGACGCTCTCACACGGCTCACACGACTAACCTCTAAGTAGGTTCAGTAATTATCCGTTTAAAATTCGAACCGAATTCGAATTCGAATTCGTATTAATTCGATAATTATTCGAATAAAGTATATGACGGATAATTTGATTATTAATCGAATAATTTGATTATTAATCGGATACGAATTCGGATATCACAGTGTCCGCTCCATATCCGATCCGTTTACATATCTAATCTAGATCCAACAAAGTGAATAATTAAATGGAGCACCGCCTAATCATAATCATATTAGACGAGAAGAAAATAAAAGGTATTTTTGTTTTACTTTATTTGCGATGACAGATTTTTTATATTATTGGATCTGCAATGGTTGTCGACAAAGGTGAATGTTGTTGACGATTGGATCCAACAAACCATCGATAACGTCTTCATTTGGAGACTTTTCCCGACGACATCGTCGGACGGCTAAGGTTTCACCGGCCGATGGAGATTCTGTCTAATCTGACGGTTCTCTGGCTTCCCGCAAGGTTTGTCGACTCGGGGTTCCAGCTCTTATTGGATATCTGTCCCGACTGATCCGTAAGCCCAACTCGGGTTGACTCAGTCCACTGTTAACGCCAAAAACAAGAGTTTGCCTTTGATGTGTGAAATAATTAACACTGTTAACACTTTGCTAAATGATTCTCTAGTAACACCGTTAACGCTTCTCTTCTCACCCTGTTTACTTTTTATTTTCTTACTCGTTACAAAAACAGAAGACGATCCCAGACCTACCCGGGGAGAGTGATTTAGAATTATTTTTACCTTTGATAACAAGGTTAGGATAAGGTAACTTGGGTGGATCGATCCAGATTAATTTATTTTTGGGTTGGAGTAATTATAGGTTTGATAACTTATTCTAAACACGGTCGAGTAGGATATTTTTACGAGAAAGTGAAACGAATTAATCTCGAGTTAAGAGTTTTAACTCTTAGGGTCACTTTGGTAACGGGTTGGGTTAAGAGTGGGTGACCTATCCGGGGTGACTCACTCGCCCTTAACCTAATCCGTTACCAAAGTGGCCCTAATCTGGGTGGAGTAACTCATTCCACTTATTTAAGTGGAATGAGTTAATCCACTTTAACCTTATCCGACCCGAGTTAAGAAAAAAAGTATCAAACAGAGAATAAATCACCCGACCCTGATTAACCCGCTCTAACCCACCTTAACATGTTACCAAAGTGGCTTAATTGACTCCGGTTACAATAACATTGCTATTAAACTATAATAAATACAAATATTCTCGGCAGTTCATTCTCGTCGACTTTTATTCCATTATCAAAGTGACCCTAATTTTGGAACGTGTATCAGACCGAAGAAAAGTCAACGGTTACTCTGAGAAAGATGTTGGCATCTGCTTGAATGGTATACTCTTCTTTATTAATTATGGACGCCTGTCCAATCATATAATAAGGTTCGCACGGAACCATCAATGTCTCGCTAATAAAGTTAATTATGATATCTAATCGAACCTTGAGCCAAAGCAAATGAATGAACTCGGAATGTTCCGTTACGCATGTTCTTAACAAGATGAAAATACTACTCCCCCAACTTTGACCGGAGACAGTGAAGGTGGATCAAAGAGAAAAAAATTTAAGGTATTTTGATCATTTGACAATCTAGATTAATAGTATATCAAGGATGATCATTTTTGGATTATGGTAGGTTATAGCAAGGACATACATGCCACTTAGGGACCGTTGCATTGGGATGAGTAGAAGATTTCAATGATTGAAATCTCCTGCACAATTTTAATCTCAACTGAACAGTGCATGAGTGCTGTAGAGACTGTCTTTCACATATTTTTAAATTAGGAGAGATAAAAATACATCAAAGAGGGTAACTCAAAATCTCAAGGGAAAGAATTTTTGAGATTGGCAGTATAGGATTTGAAGGCCTAAATTTTTTTTGTACCCCCGCCCATGTCAATTGGTGCCCAATGATTGAGGGCAAATAGATCATTACCTATGTTTTTAAAATCTTCCTCCCACGCCTAGGTCAATTGGACGTCTAGATACACAAATGAGATTTTGATATATATTTTTAAAAATCTATATCATGTGAGGTACTATAGGATGGAGGAGATTATTGACATTTTCTCCACCTAAACAGCCAAAACAAATGCAACATTAGCTCACGCAAGAACATTAATAATATAAATCAGGTTATATAGAATTTACCTTTAAGAAAGTTACACACTTAAGAAGCAGTACCATATAGGGGGTGGATGTTTCAATATTATAATCCCTCCCCCACAATCCCTTCCAAATGCATCCTGATCCGCATGAAACACCTGCAAAGCTGAGTACTGAGGGTGCTCGGAACAGAGAACTGCAGCTTTAGCGCATACCTATGCCACGACCAGTGGTCCCATTCTGGCCGACGACGAATCGACGAGGGCTTAACATTTGTTCACAGATTTTATGTAAGGGATGTTTGGTGTGACATAACACCGTAAAACATTGTAAAATATGAATTTTATGTGTCACACAGGATATTTTATGTCTTATCGCCAACTAAACTCAGATCCTTAAAGATGACGGCGGCCACAGCCTGCAGGTTTGGCTACTGGAAATTGCTCGCGACGAGACTCGTATAAGATTTCTCTCGTAGCAGTCGCAATCATCTTGCCCATATATTTCCTTATAAAGTCCGCTATCGACAACACAATCAGGAAGAGAGAAAAAGAAGTAGCTGCTGTATTGGACTCTCAGAGAGAAGGCAAACGATAAATTCAGAAGATGAAAAGCTTCCACCTCACGAGACGGAAGGACGGCTAACCTTGATGCAGCATACCGTGAATAGAAACCCGGTTCTTTGATTTGATGGGAGTGTTTAGTGATTGCGAGGAAAATGCTTTGGGGTCACTTGCAGACAGATAAGAGAAATGGGACACAGACGATGCTGAAATGAGGGCGAGTTCTAAGAGTTCAAGCCAGCCAATAGGTTTGAAGCAACTATACCCCAAGGGTGTTCGTTAATTTCGTTTATTAAGAGGAGGAATAGAGCTGTGCTAGTGTACTAGAGCCTTCACAACGCACGGGTGCCTCCTACCAACGGTGTCGGTTACATTTAGATCATCTAATGATCGACAACTTCTATCAAATGTGACAAGAAATATGACATAATAGCGCTCGACATTATATGCTGAATTGGGATTTCAGATGCTCCATGTAAAGCGAAAGTCATCTTCAAATACATAGGAACCACGGACAATAGGGAATCTAGTATTATCAAAACTTTCACAAAGATCCTTCACATGTGAAATCGTCAACTTATTGATCGGTTCCACAGGACACCCGGATCCGAGAGAGGCGAGGCAATGGTCTGGGATCTGGAGTGCATGCGGATGTGCGGAAAAACAAGTTGAAGTAACGAGAGAATTTTGACGAGAACCCCGGAAGTACACACAATAAACGGACCGGATATTGATTAACTTTGGGGAAAAAAAAAACCACCCTCCCAGAAGGATGAATAGAAGCTGCATTGCTTAGTTTTTAAACATGGAGAGAACAAAAAGACGGCAAAAAGAAATCGTCAATTTCACAAGCGAAGCCTCTAATCCGGGCCATTTCCATATACACGTTTTTCACTCTGCCATCCATATCCGTGTCCATCCTGACCTCCGTCACCTGAAAACTTGCTCCACTTGTACTGAGGTGGAGGTGGCGGGGGAAGGGGCAGTGACATTGGCGGAGGCCGAGGCGATGGTGCGAATGGGCCTTTGCCATCACCGCGATCGGCAGAGCTCCCTTGTAGATCTGCTTCCTTCCCCGGTGGAGGATTCAGTGGGGGACCATCTGGAAACCGACCGTACTCTCCTTGGAAGAAGGGGACTCTCCCTTGTGAATCTGTCGTGTTCATGTAGCCATCTGGGATTCCCTGACCTGCCGGCAGAGGTTCAGAAGGCACACCCATGAGCCCTGCACCCCAAGAGCGAAAAGCATCTGGGAAGGTTGTAGTCCCTGTGGGGACCGGTGGGAATCCCAGTAATGAAACTTGCGCAGCACCTTCTGGTGTCATTTCTGGCCGTGGCATCTCGTAAGGGGTACCAAAATATCGCTGAGATCCGTCTGCTGGAAAAGGAGGATAGCCGAACAAGGGAGGGGGATTGAGGCCTTGGTTGACAATTACGGGCACTTGATAGGTTGGGAGATGATGGGTGGGCAGAGATGAGTAATGAGGCATCGAAGATTCCGGGGCCATACCTACACTTTTGTCTGATTGAAGGTGATCCGAGTCTTGCCGATTAAGTGTCCCACTTTGGTTCTCAAAGTTCTGGGGTTGTTGAAACCAGTTGTAGGGCCTTTCAAGGCCTTGGGGAGGTGCATTAACATCAGGCTGCGCCTCACCTGGCTGGTGCTGTTGATGACTGTGAAATGAGAGTTGTTTAGGCTGTAATAGTGGCTTTAATGGAGTTTGCTCTCTCGATGAATTGCGACGAGACTTGTCTTCACGATCCTGCGGCTGAGAATTTGAATTAGGGGAAAAGCCAGTCCTCGTATGCCCACGGGAAGAGGAAGATTCTAACGGTGTCGACTGCCTAAAAAGAGGGTCTGTTGAGGGTGGTCTTGGGATGTTGATAGCATCTGTTTCATTAACTCCATCCCTCTCCATGCTCGGTTGAAGAAGATCAGCATGCGATTCATGGATATGTGTTTCGAATTCAGACCTCTTCAGGAAAGACTTCAGACAGTGAGGAGCTGCACATATGAAAATTCCCTCCATCATTTTAATTGTTTGAATTTTCTGAATACGCTCATCACATCTGCACAAGAAAGAATATAGAATAAATAGAAGAAAAGGTTATGATGCGATATAAATATTACCGTTATGATTACTTCACATAAAAAAAATCAAGATATTCAAGAAGTGGTACATATAAAGCAATAGTCACAGCAACATAAAATAACATAATAAGCTTAAAAATATGTAAAATTCCGCTCTAATAAAATACAGAAAATCACAAAAGCTTTGCCAAAATCTGGATCACATCAAACTCCCATGATATCGAATTAACTTGCCCTTCCCCCACCTTTGATGGAGAAGGGAAACTCCAGTCACATTATGCCAAGAGACTGAGGCTCACTTGAGTCATTTCTTGAGGACAAGCCAACAGACTAGGCTGCACAAGAGCAAGCTTCTCAGTCGTCTTCACGGTACATCAAACTGGAATAAGACAGAGACAACGGAAAATTCAGTTTGCTCCTTTGTGAACTTCTGATGCAAGCACAGGGGTGCTGCTGTTGAAGTTGAACTCAGTATCTTGGGAGCAAACCCAAGTGTCGAGCTGAGCATCCAGTTTAGTCCACTTGCCAGATAAAGATGGAGGTTTTTTTTTCATGCAAAACTTTCCAAGTGATTTACATCTACAAATTGAACCAATCGGAAAAATAACTTCCATAAGATCAATATTTGCAAAATAGAAATCAGAAGTTTTACGTTGAATTCAGAACACAGCTGGTTAGAGTAAAGATCGCACGATCAGGACAAGGTGGATTAAGTTTATAAAATTTAAGGGACTTGATGAATTAAATAAAATTTTGATTTGGTAACCAGTTGAGTGAATCCCCTAACTAGTATTCTATCATATATTTTCTTTCTTCCTTCCTTTTGCACATGACCATGTGACAATAATATTAGGCAGATGATCAGATAGCAGTATCAGGGAATATTTTTCCATGAAGGCTGTTTGACATGATTTGAAAACCTGCAGAGGATAACATATGTTAAGAGATAAGTAACCATTATTATGACAGTTCGAAAGAAGAAGAGGAAGACCAAAAAGATCTTGGATTGAGCAGAAGAGATGTAATTATCATTGTCTAACATAAATATGATACATGACAGAGTTGAATGGTGGAATAGAATGTCTAGGGCTGCAAGTTTGGTCGGGACAACCCAGGCATGAGTGGGACAACCGGATGGTTGGGTCGGTTTTTAACTGATTTGACTTGGGGTCGGCAGATTTATATCCCGACCTTGGCTGGTCTGGGTTGGGTTACGGGGTCAAATACGAAGGAACCTAGATTGAAAGAATATGCTCCATTTAGTTCTTTATCCTTCATCAAGAAGTTGGCTTATAATATGCTTTTTGAGATGTCTCAGGTAATCATGTAGTTCAGATCATATATTTGCTTTTAAATACTTTATTAAGGTAGATATGTAGCTCCATGTATTTTTTTGAAATGGGAATTTTGAAAAGTGAAGAAAAGATACGGAGTATGTGGACTATTAAGGTCATAACCCGACCTAACATGACTCAACCTGACCCAACCTGCTGAAGGTCAAATTTCATAAAAGCAAACGACAAATAAATCCTTACCAAACAAAGTAATGATTAGGACAACACAACATGGCCAATCCTGTGCAAAAAGCACAACATACATGCAATACATGAAACATCACTCTAAGACACATTACACTGCTCAAATTCAAGATGTAAAAGAGATCGCAATATTTTTGCAATAGAAAATGGGTGTGAGGGTGGCACACCACCACAGATAACAAACCTAGGATTAACTACCCATAAAGAAGATAGCAGATACAAAAATCTCAGAAAAGTTACAAGTTCCCCATACAAGCAAGCATTTATTTTCTTTTTGGGTTTTTTTACCAGACACCTGAGCAGACATGGAACAAAAAACAGGAAGACTTCCGGTCCCAATCCCTGTGCAATTGCAGGCAGACATAGTAACAGCCTTTGCTATTATTACTAATCACCTTAAGAACGGGGGAGCGGGGGGACAGCTGTGGCCTGTGAGTCTGTGATGAATGGAGGAGAGCTGGAGAAAGCAAGAAGGGGAGCTGATGGGAAGTGAGGGGCACACAAATACCCCCCTTAAATTCTAGACTCCATGTACCATTTGAAACAGAACTCTACCAGCAAAGGGAATAGGGTTTATATATGGTGAGGAGGGAGGAAATGGCTGAGTACTGCATAATAGGTAAAATTCTAATCAACTAGATTTTACTAATGGGAAGGGACTTGACGGGGAGAGAGAGGGAGAAAATGGGGGAAACCAATTATGAATTTGAAGTGGGAAGGTAACTGTAAGAAGTCTAGGAATACATAACCTCCCTGGATAAGCCACATAGTGAAAACTATAGAGTCCGCGAGAGTTCGTGGGGTGAGTCTGGGGGCCCAAGTTAAGGAAATTTCATCCCCACTCTCCTCTGTCTCACTCGTGAATTGGTTTCAGAGCATTCCGCCATTTTTTGGCGACTTTCACTTTCAACCCGATTCACCGCCTATGTGCCCTTTATGCCCAGTCATTACACTCCCCCCCCCCCCCGGCTGCTGGCACGGAGTTAGCCGGGGCTTCTTCCTCGAGTCCTATCATGATCGCGCAAACCATGTTATCTTTCCCCATTTACGTACCCCACTGGTGCCAAAGGCACCCTGCCTAGTCCTCTTTCACTAGCTTCTACTTGTCTTTTACTGGCCCAGCTACATGATGGAATTCCCCCCTTTAAGAGATTTTGCATCTCTTCTGATTAACTTCCTCCAAGTTTAGAATGACCAAGGGGAGTTTTTCTTAAATTAAATTAATTAATTTCTCGATGGGAACCTCTTAATAGAGTCGAAAACCAAGCCAAGATTCATCACCCGAAAGCACAGCACACTATCTAGGAGTGGAGGAATCGGGTTGAAGTCTTTAACTCAATTACCATCGACCCTAGACTCAACCCCATACTTGAGCTGCGCCCTTGTTAGATCAAGTGGCGGACCTCTAAACCCATTGCCTTCAATGCTTCCGGAAAAACAAAGTTGGGGGGGGGGGGGGCACAGCCCTCCCGGGTCCACCTATGAGTAAAACATTATAAGTTTGAACTTCAAATAACAATGATATTCAGCTCTAGTTGGCATTTGAAATTTGTAACAAAAATTCTTAGTAGAGACAAATAGTTTTACAAAAGGGATATCATCTTCTAAGGGCTGATCAAAGGCTTTCAAGTTGGAGCAAATGGTATCCATATCATCCATCTACAGTATGCTGATGATACCATAATACTTCTAGCAGATGACAAGAGGCAATTATATGTCACCAGACTCATGTTAGAATTGTTGGAGGAAGTGGTCTCAAGGTGAATTTCAGCAAGAGCCAGATAGTGGGTGTAAATATGGAAGGTAGGGCCCTTAAGACAACGGCCTTTATCTGAGGTTGCCACATAGGAGACTTCCCCCTCTCCTATATGGGCCTTCCGCTGTCTTCATGAGTCTTACATTGCAGTGATTGGCACAGAATGATACATAGATGTGAATCCAGACTGACAAAGTGGAAGGCGAGGCTTCTTCTTTATGGGGGGAGAATGGTGCTCTGTAAATCTATGCTAGATAGCCTCCCCATCTATTCTCTCTCCATCTTCCGAATCCCGAGCACAATTGCTAAGAAGCTTGAGTCTATTCAAACTCGATTCTTCTGCCATGACAATGGAGACAAAAGCAGGGGATGGCATGACATTACCTAGGGTAGAGTTTGCAGGAGCAAGGACATCAAAAATATCCGAGGCTTCAATTTGGCTCTGTTGCGCGAATGGCTATGGAAGCTTGGCTCCGTGGACAATGGACTATGGTCACAAATCATTAGGCATAGATATTACGGTTGGGCCAGGTATTGGGAATTAACTCCAGCCTTGGACAATGGATTATGGTCACAAATCATCAGGCATAGATATTATGGTTGGGCCAGGTATTGGAAATTAACTCCAGCCTTGTACAGCATCTCTCCTATTTGGAAGGGTATTTTACAATGCATGGATATCATTTCGGCTAGTGTCAAGATATGTTAAGTGGTCAGAAATGTCCATTTTGGAAAGATAGGTGATTACACTCTAAAGACACCTTCCCGCACCTCTTTGTGATCGCATCCGTGTCCATGGCATCAATTTCCCAAAATTTTGATACACAGCTGCCAGGGGGACCTGGGCCCCATCTTTCAGGAGGAATCTTAGATTGGAAGAGATGGAACAGCTAGAGAAATTTCTCTCTTTCCTCCAAGAATTTGCTCTAGAAGCTGGAACCATGGATAGGTGGTCGTGGAGGTGGGATAAAGATGGGCTTTTCTCAGTCAAATCAGCATACATCTTTATCTCAAAGGGAGGTGTGCAGAATCACTTCGCCTTGTAGATTTGGACCACCAAGAGCCCACTAAGGGTGAAGCTCCTTATTTAGAGGATCTCACACAGACGACTGCCCACTTGTGATAGGCTGGCGTCTTTCTTGCCAAACATCCCAACACTTTGCTGCCTTTGTGGAGATGAAGAGGATAACCTAGATCACCTTTTTACAGGCTGCTCCTTCTCCCAGAAGATATGGACACAGGTTGCGAGCAGGATTCGATGGGCCACCACCATTCACGATAATGTACAACAGTTGATCAGGGATTGGCATAAGAGATGGTCTCTTAAGGGTGATAGATGCGTATGGTGGCTTATCCTCCACGCCACCCTATGGGCCTTGGGGGGGGAAAGGAAAAATAGAATCTTCAAGAAAGAAACTAGAGCCACAGAGAGGGTGGTCTCGTTCATCTGTCACAGAGTGAGAAAGTGAGCTTCGGCGCTTTGTAAAGTGGACTCCCACAACGCTTCATTTTTTTTGACCTGTTGGGGGGACTAATGAGTGCCACACTGTCTTAGTGTGAAGTATTTTTGTACAGAGATCTTTTGGGAACACATTGCTCACTTGTATATCCCTTGCTCACACTTGTATATCCTTCATTCTTCTTCAAACTTAATACAACTTGTGGTACCATCCGCTTTCCTAAAAAAAATCTTTACATTTTAAAGATGTCTAATATTTTCTAATTTAATTACGAATGTAACATGATATAATAAAGTAACCAAACATGATTCATGACTTACTGCAAATAAGAGAGACAAGGCTTAGTCAGAGACACCAATGATGATAACTAGCAGATACTTAGTATTTAGGTTTCATTGTATAAACTAAAGATTTTGTTAGCTTAATGAGGTTCCTAGATGATCCAACATTGCAGTTTTTGTTTTTCACATTGGCAAATGTAGGTTGGTTTAACGACAGTTTAGTACCTTTTCTTTTTTTGAAAAAGTAATGGATTGTACTACCAACTTTATAACATAAGCAGAAGTAATACAATCCAAAGAGGAGAGAAGAGGTCCCTCATCCTCAAAAGTTACATGAGATTGAGTGCTTTCAGCTCCTTATTCCAATCAGGTAAAGAGACCCCAAGAATAAATCTGTCCCAATTGTATAAAAAATAAATAACTCTAAAACAAATAACTGTACTTCCCCAAAAAATGTTGTCATTGCGCTCTCCCCATATACCCCAGCAAATTACATGAGGGAAGATAAGAAGTTTAGCATATCCAAGTTGGTCTGGAACTGACAGCAACTTTCTGAAGGAATTCCCCATCCCCTGAACAGAATTGAAGGTAGGTTGGAAGGACCAAAACTGTGCTGACGAAGGGATGACCGGTGTCTTCAGTGTCCACTCCACAGAGCACACAAATAAGATCACAATGTATATAAGGAATCTATAGCATTCCTTACAATGTGGTTTCCATTTGCTCCCATATAATTTAGTTATGATCCGTCGTTAGAAGACCAACTACGTGAAAGCTTGGACTTTAAGAGGAGATTTCACCTTCCGCGCATGAGGAATGCTAAACAGTGTTGTATTTCCATCCTCCAGCAGTGAATAACAAGTTTTAACACTGAATTGCCCATTTAATTTTCTCCAGTGCATTGCATCTCTTCAAAATTGTCAACCTGCAGAGTACTCGGTAACTGCATTAAAGAAAAAAAGTCTTCCCCCTCATCTTGCTTAAGTGCTCACCAAGTAGTAGTTGCCAATTAAGTATTCCATTTTCCACCTGATAGCATTGCTGAACATTGACCGACTTGTCACAGGCAATTGCAAAAATTTTGGGATACCTATCTTTAAAAGATGAGTTCCCACCCGATATTTCTCTCCAGAAGAATGTGTTGCATCCATTTCCAACAGAACCAAATTTTGAGAAACCCTTTCCAGAGTGAGGATAAGGAAGAGTAATGATCTGTTTGGAAATAGAATTTGCCATGTCACCGGTAGTCCTTATGCTGAATAATTGATCTCCAAAGGGTATGATTCTGAGAAAGAGACTCCCACAGCCGTTTGCCTAATAGAGCTAAATTCATTGTTGGAGATTTTTAACTCCCAAACATAGTTGTCAAGGTGCCAGGCGCTGCCCCGGTGGGGGGGGGGGGGGGGGGGGGGGTTCGCGTGAGCCAGGCGACGGCGTGCCTTATTGGGCCACCAAAAGGCGGGTGGTGGGGATACCGGACCAGTCACACGGAGACGACGCCGTACCGCCCCGACACCACCGAGCTTGTGACTAGGAAACTCAGCGTCCTGAAGCCCATTTTCATTTTTCTATATATTTTATTTCAGCCCATTTGATTGTATTGTGTGTATTGGGCTATATGTGTGACTTAGTGTCTTTTAAGCCCATTGTGGTTGTCTTGGGCCATTTACTATTTAGCTCATTAGGCCTTTGTCTCTTAGGCGCATTTGTTCATTAGTCCTTTAGCGGGCTTTTGTTTTATTAGGCCAATAGTCAAAGGATATGAAGGTCATTTGATGAATTATATAGGGGTATTTTTGTCCTAGTGTAAATTGGCCATCCTTATATAAAGGAGGCTAGTTGTATTATTTTGTTCAATGAATGAATGACGAAAACCATTACGTATGATAGCTTTTCTCTCATTGCTTCCCTTCTCTCCAAACTCCCTGTGAGATTAGAGTGATTGCCCGGTGAGAGACCGCCCGACGAGAGGCCGAGCTGCGCGAGGCAGTAGTTATCCCCCTACCCGTGTCACCCCCGTTCCGTTCGTGTTTTCGGAGTGATGACGATCACGTCCACGCCCCGCCGCGTCAAATTTGGTATCAGAGCCCAACAACGACATCTCCGTCATCCTCGACGTCGTTTTCCCTCCACAACATTGGTACGTCAAAAAAAAAAACATCAGAAGAGATTGCTTCTCTAGGCGGAGAGAGAAGTGAAAAAAAAGTGTTCGCGGAGGTGCATCGTCGCCCGTGCCCATTCAAATTCCCCCCACGGCCGCAACGGCCCTCGCCAACCCCGCTGCCCGGCGCACCCTCCTCCACCTGCGGCCATCACCGCTGCCTGCGCCCCGCCTGCGGCCGCACCCGCGCCCGTGCCTGCTCGCTCACGCCGCTGGCCGCGTGGCAGCCCGCCTTCGCCAGCAGGCAGACCGCCTCGTCGCCCGCGCCGCTGCTGGCCGCGTGGCCGCCCGCGTGCCGACCGTCTCGTCGCCTGCGCTCAAGCGCCCACTTAGTCGCTGGCCGCCCGCCCTCGCCGCGTGGCCGCCCGCCTTCGCCGCCCACATGGAGAATAGCGGCTTAGCCGCGTTGAACGGACTCTCACGTTGAAGAAAGTGGCAGGAAGACCGGGAGAAGTTGAAAAACTTGTTGCAGTGTTTAGAAAAAAAATAGTAATATATATATATATAATATGATGGATATATATATATAATATAATATATATTATATATCATTTGAATGGATTGATAATTGTGGCACCCGAGTCCACTACGGCGGCTCGACCAGCACAAGCGTCGCGTGGTCGTCGACGGATAGTCCGTGATTTACGGAGTATGAGTGACCGTGACTCTCCTTGCACGGAGAAATTTTGAAGTAATTTATTCCCCTGTGCAGAAAATTTAATTAAGTGACTTTGTAATAATTGCACCACCCTCCCTGCGTGGAGTGAATTTGTTGTAACCATTCAAGCTTCGTCGACGCTGTGCGGACACGCACATCCCCGCTCGCTTTCGTCTCCGGTCGGAGTTAGACTTTTCAGTCTAGCTAGGTGCGTGCTCCACTCACTTGCTCATTAAATTGCCACGCGACAAAGTGAGAGAGAGTCCTATCCATACAACCTGTCTCCTGAGTGCATCGCTGTGGACGGAGAAAGAGAGAGCTTATATGACCCTATCCTTAAGCCCTAGAACTGTCACATTAGGGCACCGTAATTGTCAGGAGGTAGTTCCACAACTACTTCGCCTACGGACGAGCAACTCTACCTAGCCGGTCCCTTCGCAAGTCAAAGTGACCCTTTGAGTATTTGCCAACAAATAGGTCTACACCTTGCTAATCTTCGGTCCCAAGATTGCATCAATTAGGTCCGAGCTCGTGCATGCAACATTGGTCTAGAATTCATCGGGCCGTCTAGAGCGCGTTTCAACACTACAACCACCCATGGCTGAGGATAGCGTGAATGCCATGTTAGCCCAGCTCGAGCAGAATCTTACAGCCCAATTTGAAGCATCTATAGGCCAATTGCGAGCGGAGCTAGATGATAGGATCCGAGCCTTAGAGATCATGTGAGGAGAGAGAAGGAAGGTTGAATGGTCGCGGAGATCCGTCGCCAACCATAGAGAAGAGAGAGACTGAGCCCGCCAGAATCAGGCTCCTCGAGGTAGAGAGCAAGATGATCGTGCGCCTCTAGGAAGAGACCACGAAGATGAGGAGATCATCCTGAGGAACGTCAAGATAGACGCTCCCAGTTTTGATGGGTCCCTAAATCCCGTCACATACCTTGATTGGGAGATCGGGATGGATCAATATTTTGATTGGCATTACCGCATGACCCCTCCTACAAGGGTGAGGTTTGTCAAGATGAAGCTCCTAGGTCAAGCCAAGACCTACTGGTGCAATGTTGAGAATCTCCTAGCAAGGAGATGAGAGTAGCGCATACACACGTGGGAAGAAATGAAGGAGAAACTGAGGGAGAAGTATCTGCCACCCTCCTACCATTAGCGTCTTGTAGACCAATGGCAGAAAGTCACCCAAGATGGGAAGTCTGTAGATGAATACATCGCCAAATTCGACGAATTCTTCCTTCGGAGTCATGTCGTGGAGGATGCCTCTGTCACCCTCTCACGATTTAGAGCTGCCTTACACGAAAGTATTCAGCGGGAGCTATTTTTGTGAGGTTAACACCCTCGAGCACACCTACCAAGTTGCTCGAGATGTTGAGCGGTTTCAAAGGGTGGTCCCACTTCAGGTTTCCACCTACCGCCAACATGAACCCCGAAACCCCATGACCCGCTACCCTGAGAGACCTGGCCCCTCTACTTCATATGTCCCTACTGCTACCCCACTTCGGGCCGTTGCCCCTGCTGTTCCTTTCATAAGGAACCCCTTACCTGCACCTGCTGCTGTGCCCAGGCTGGAGTACACTCCGCCAACCGATAGGAGGGATGACAAGGGAAAGGGAGCCATCCCTAGCACCTCCCAACCAGTCCCTACCTCGGGAGTTCGCTGCTTTAGGTGCCATAACTTAGGGCATGTTGCCACCAATTGCCCCACCCGAGCCTTGGTCATCACTGACCCCCAGCCTGTGGAGCTTCCACCTCAGGAAGAGAAGCCATTGAGAGATATGAGGCCGATCCTGACCTCATCGCCCAGTTTGAGGAAATGGACGCGGATTTGATGGAACGCATGTCGAGTACATACAGGTTGGAGATATTGCCGAGAGCTCTAGCCAGGGAAGACTGGTGTAGTTCGCTGCATCTTAGCACACCCCCAGGAGGACGACTGGCGTCGAACCTCCATCTTTCAAACCTACATCATGGTAAAATCTCAACCCTGCAAGGTGATCTTTGACAACGGGAGCTGTATCAACGCAGTCTCTTCAGATTTTGTCTCCCGTCTAGGTCTACCTACGCACCCACATCCAAGCCATACAACGTGGCTTGGGTTGATGACACTTCTATCCCAGTCACCACTACATGCGTCATTCCATTCAATTCCAGTCCTACCAAGGACAGATCTTATGCGATGTAGTGCCTATGAAGGTCGGGAGCATCATCTTAGGACGACCATGGATCTATGATGTAGACCTTACTACATTTGGTCGATCCAATCAGTGTTCCTTCTCCCACAACGGGAAGAAGATTCAATTGTACCCGGCACCCCCAAAGGTGACCCCGGGAAGGAGCTCCACCTCCACCCCCACTGGAACCCCCAAGGTTCAGGAGAATCCCCAAACTCCCACTGAAGGGAAACCTCCATTCCCTCTTCTCCTGCACCTATCACACCCATTCCTAAGGCCCCTAAGGTTGGTCATGACCTAGTTAGGCGCCTTAACTTCATAAATGTCGTGAGCTAAATAGAGAGGTTGCTGAGGGTGCCCCTGTTTGGGCTGTTGTTGTTACCATCGCACCCGAGGAGTCCCAAGTCTCAGTCCCAACTGAAGTCCAAGCAATCCTGCAGGACTTCCAAGACATCTTCCCTGAGGACTTGCCTCTAGACTCCCTCCCATGCGTGATGTACAACACGCCATTGACCTTGTCCCCGGGTCCACCCTACCCAACCTTCCCCATTACAGACTGAACCCCAAGGAGCATGCTGAGCTCCAAAGAATTGTTGAGGACCTTATTCAAAAGGGTTTCCTCAGGGTGAGCAAGAGTCCCTGTGCTGTTCCTGCCTTGCTCACACCAAAAAAGATGGCACCTGGCGGATGTGTGTTGACAGCCGCGTTATCAACAAAATCATTGTTCAGTACAGATTTTCAATTCCCCGTCTTGATGACATGCTTGACATGATGAGTGGAGCCACCATCTTTTCCAAGATTGACTTGAAAAGTGGCTACCACCAGGTCAGGATCTGACCAGGGGATGAATGGAAGACAGCCTTCAAAATAAAAGAAGGTCTGTATGAGTGGCTCGTCATGCCATTTGGGCTATCCAATGCCCCCAGCACATTCATGAGGCTCATGACTGAAGTCCTCCGCCCTCTCATTGATCGCTTTGTTGTCGTCTACTTTGACGACATTTTGATCTATAGCCACAACCCTCAGGACCACGTCCAGCATTTGAGGGAAGTCTGCGAGACTTTGAGGAGAGAAACCATATATGCCAACCTAAAGAAGTGTGAGTTCATGACAGACCGGGTCGCTTTCCTCGGATTTGTGGTTTCTAGTCAAGGAGTGTCTGTGGACCAATCCAAGGTCCAAGCCTTAGTAGACTGGCTAGAACCCCAGAATGTCCATGACGTTCGCAGTTTTCATGGGCTAGCCACTTTCTACATACACTTCATTAAGGGTTTTAGCACCATTATGGGTGCATTACGGATTGCATCTGTAAGGAAAATTTTGAGTGGACTAAAGCTGCCTCCCAGGCTTTTACTACCATAAAGGAGCTAATGACCAAAGCCCATGTCCTCCGCCTGCCAGACTTTTCCAAAGTCTTTGAGATATCCTGTGATGCATCTGGCGTAGGTATAGGAGGAGTGCTTAGTCAGGAAAGCCACCCTGTGGCTTATTTCAGTGAGAAGCTTTCTGATGCAAAGCTTCGATACTCTACCTACGATAAGGAGTTTTATGCCGTGGTCCAAGCTCTCAAACACTGGAGACATTATCTCTTACCTCAAGAGTTTGTCTTATACTCGGATCACGAGGCCTTGAAATTCCTTAACTCTCAGAAAGGCCTAAACCCTAGGCACAGTCGATGGGTAGAATTCCTCCAGTCCTTCACATTTATCCTAAAACATAAGACTGGAAGTGAGAATAAGGTGGTCGACGCCTTGAGTCGAAGGGTCTCCCTTCTTTCCACTGTTCGGGTAGAGGTCACCGGATTTGACCGTATGAAGGCACTCTATGGAGAGTGTCCAGATTTTGGCCCTGCCTACTCTGTCCTGTCTGTTGGATCCTCAACAGCATTTGCTGACTATCTACTCCAAGATGATTTTCTCTTTCGAGGATAGCAACTTTGTGTCCCGAAGACTTCTGTACGGGACTTTCTGATCTGAGAAATGCATGCTGGAGATCTTGCTGGTCAATTTGGGAGAAACAAGACCATCCATTCTGTTGAGGAGCACTTTTATTGGCCTGACTTGAAGAAAGATGTGGCCAAGATTGTGGCCCAGTGTCGGACATGTACAATGGCCAAACAGGTCAAGCAAAACACTGGTCTCTACACTCCTCTCCCCATTCCTGATAGACCTTGGGTTGATGTGAGCATGGATTTCATCCTTGGTTTACCTCGTACTGCTCACAAGCATGACTCCATCTTTGTTGTAGTTGATCGGTTCTCTAAGATGGCCCATTTCATTGCATGCTCCAAAACATCTGATGCATCTAGAGTAGCCCACCTTTTCTTTGATGAAGTCGTGCGTCTGCATGGTCTCCCTCAAACCATAGTGTCTGATCGAGATGTCAGGTTCACTAGTTATTTTTGGAAGACACTTTGGCACCTAGTTGGCACTAAGCTCAAATTCTCCACTGCCTATCACCCACAAACTGATGGGCAAACAGAGGTCGTCAATAGGAGTTTAGGGAACCTTTTGAGGTGTCTTGTAGGGGATCATTCTGTCAATTGGGATCTTCTCTTGCCCAAAGTAGAATTTGCATATAATAGCTCTGTCAATAGGTCCATAGGTATGAGTCCATTTGAGGTTGTGCATGGATACAAACCTAGGAAACCTGTGGATCTCATTCCCCTTCCCTCGAGTCCAGAACTTCCAAATCAGCCGAAGAGTTTGCACATCATGTCAAAAGTCTACAGGAGTCAATTAGCAAGCAAATAAGCCTCAGTAATGAGACCTACAAACGTTTGGCTGATTCGCATAGGCGTCACCACGGGTTTCAAGAAGGTGACTTGGTTATGGTACGGGTTCGACCCGAACGACTCCCCTCGGGAGCCGTTAAAAAGTTACAAGCCCGTAGTGATGGTCCCTTCCAAATACTACGGAAGATTGGCTCCAATGCATATGTTGTGGACTTACCTCCCGAATATGGGATTAGCTCTACATTTAATGTGGCAGATCTAGTGGCCTACAAGGAACCCACAGCGATTCCTAGTGACCCTTTCGAGCCTTCTCCTCCCATTGAGAGTGAGCCCACCCCTGTGCGTCCACCAGTCTCGAGAGCCCCGCGCGAGCAAATTGAGAGGATACTGGATGAGCAGGTGACAACTACACGGAGTCGGGTTTACCAACGCTATCTTGTCCGCTGGCGGTACCGCCCACCTTCCGATGATTCCTGTATCAGTCGGGAAGATCTCCAGCGCCTCGATCCAGACCTGCTGGAGCACTACCAGAGCGGTGTCCCACCTTACTCAACGGAGTCGAGTTCCAGCCGCCCTGGGAGGGTTGGTGGGGACACCGGACTAGTCACACGGAGTCGATGCGGTACCGCCCTGACACCACCGAGCTTGTGGCTAGGAGACTCGGCGTCCTGAAGCCCATTTTCATCTTTCTATGTATTTTATTTCAGCCCATTTGATTGTATTGTGTGTATTGGGCTACATGTGTGACTTAGTGTCTTTTAAGCCCATTGTGGTTGTATTGGGCCATTTACTATTTAGCTTATTAGGCCTTTATCTCTTAGGCCCATTAGTTCATTGGTCCTTTAGCGGGCTTTTGTTTTATTAGGCCAATAGTCAAAGGATATGAAGGTCATTTGATGAATTGTCTAGGGGAATTTTTGTCCTAATGTAATTTGGCCATCCTTATATAAAAGAGGCTAGTTGTATTGTTTTGTTCAACGAATGAATGAAGAAAACCATTACATATGATAGCTTTTCTCCCATTGCTTCCCTTCTCTCCAAACTCCCTGTGAGATTAGAGTGATTGCCCGGGGAGAGACCGTCCGGCGAGAGGCCGAGCTAGGCGAGGCAGTAGTTATCCCCCTTCCCGTGCCACCCCCGTTCCGTTCGTGTTTTCAAAGTCCTGACGATCAAGTCCACGCCCCGCCGCGTCAGCAGGCCTAGGCGCCACTTACTTTCCTGGCTGGTTTCAGTCACCCGACCGAAACCCGGGTACCGGATCCACTTACCCTTTCCCCCAACCACCGACACACCCATGCCTTCCTCTAGGGTTTGAGACTGAGGAGGATCGCCACCAGTTGTTGCCGCCGTCTACAGCCATCGTCGAGCTGTCCGCAACCAATGTCGTGGTCGTCTGCAGCTGTCCTCATCGTTGTCTGCTATCAGCCGTCTCCACCACGAGGTATCCCCTCTCTCTCTTCTCCACCGTCGTAGACCTCCCCTCGCTCTGTCTTTGTCTCTCTATCTTATCTCTTCCCCCATATATATCTCCTCTTTCCCCCACCCCTTCTCTTTCCCTCTCTCTCTCTCTCTCCTGCCCCCCCCCTCTCTCTCTCTCACACACACACACAGTGAGACAGCTCTCCCGCCCCCCTTATTAATAAGCTTAACTTATCAATTAAGTATTTTGAGTTTTAATTTGAATTTTGTATGTCCATAACCTGGACTAGTATTGTTTCCCATATTTTTAATGATCATGATTAATTTTGTATAGAAAATGACATATATATTAATGATCATATTTTTTATGAACTTGATGCCTAAGCACCGCTTAGGCGGGTGCCTAAGCGCTTAGGCGCTCGCCTTGGCACCTTGACAACTATGCTCCCAAACCACCCATTTTCTTTGGCTTGCAGACTTAGCTCCATTTAACCAAAGGAATACAAGAAGCATCATCATGGTGCCAACCCATAGGAACCTCCTGATTCCACCAATCTTCTCTCTCACAGCATTTGGCAATAAGTATAGAGCTAGATAATGGTAAAGCATGGCATATATGCTATAATTATGCAAATATGCTAGTTCGGTACCTATTTTGAAAAATAAGCATCTAATCAAATATGCTTATAACCAAGTATTCGTGCAATGGTTTAGATCATGAAAATTTGCTTGGCCTGCCCTAATGTAATCTCTCACATAAATACTATTATTTTTTGATAATAAGTACATTATTTGTAAGTTCTTTTGACAATTAAATAAGAAATCCTGTCTCCACCACTGGAGAGAGGTGGAGGGTGGTGAGGGGCAAGTCAGAAAGATATGCAAACAAGGGGAAAGTGGGTAATTCAGTTTAGGGAATAGAGCAGAACTAGAGCACTGTAGCAGACAGGGGTCAGTATATGAGGTGCCAAGGCAGGGCATAAGAGAGGACTTTGTGCAAGAGGATCACTGGGTGAGCAAAATAGACAGATAGGCTAATTTGTACGAAGGGAAAATTGAATAGGCAGAAAGAGGATGAAGATGGGGACCATAAAGCAATGCATATATCATGGTCACTTGGTGGATAAAGCCAGAATAAGTTTATGAAAGTGGTTGCATTAGGTGCCAGAGGGATAGAAAGTCTGTGCTAGAATTTCTTAGGTGGAAGCGGCTGGCAGAGGAATGGTGGACTATGAGTTGTTTAAGGATGAAAGGATGATTACCTGGTTTCATTCCTTACGAAGAATGGAGAAAGAAGTGCCTGAGAAGACGAGAATAGTCAGAGTCATCTATGGCTACAATGGGAAATAGACGTGTTCATCCAGGGAGAAACAGAATTGGGACATGAGATAAGTGCTAAAAGGTGAAGATTTCTATTTTGTTGGTCAGAACAAGATTTCATGATGATTTGACTAGTTGTCCAAAGCGGACATGGGCAGACTGGTGCCAAGTTAAGCTGAATAAAGCTGCAAGGTAATGGTAAAAGAGGGTAACTCGTTTTAGAGAAAAGCACTTAGATCATGAGCAGACTCGGTGGGCACACACAACCTTGTGAGTCGATACAAGTTGGATTTCCATCAGAAACTACAGAGCATGGCATATAAGACATGCAATGCAGTGGATATTGGGTGTAAAGGAGACGATAGTAAGGGAAATCAATAGGTCAGCCAAGCAGACATAAACATGATGGGGGAGAAAACAAGCAGGAGAGCAAAAACAATATTTAGAAGGAATCAAGAGCACCATGGAAACAATGGGAGGTTCCACATGTTAAGAAGAAATGACTAATTGGGTAGGAATATGAACAGTATTCGGCCCAGTTTGCAGGTTTCAAACAAACATTGGTGACCAAGCTTACTCTCCATCCAGGCAAACATGATACCCCAGCTTGCACAAGCAGCAGATAAGAAGCAAAATAAATGCAACAAGAAGATTGAGAATAATGGCCAAGAACACAATGCAGTTGATATGAATCAGGAACCGCAAAAAGCGGGAGGGGGATGCAAGTTCAACAAGGAAAAATCATCCCAACAGGGTAGTAGAAATTGTTAAGTCTCCGAGAACTGTTTGGGTATCAAGATAAGAGCATTATATGAGGATAGAAACAGAAGGAATGCAGGAATACAAAAGTCGCGAGGGAAGAGGGTAGAAGTAGATAAGAAGAGGAAGAAAACTGTAATTTTTTAAAAGTTTTATTATCAGGCACCTGGAAATTGGAGACTAGCTAAGAACTTCAGGAATGATCTAAGCTACCGGCAGTGCAGGGGATTGAACATGGAAGAATGTTCCGTAAGATAAATGTGAACTAAGGTAACAAAGTAGACAATACACAAATGAAGAAAAGATTGAAGCAAATTCTCCTGAAAAGGACAGGCGTAGACAGTGAAATAGAGGAGAAAAGGCCATTGAAATACCTTGGTACTCAACGGTGTGATGTCCATAGTCCATACAAGGGGATGTTGTGGAAAGGAAATCAACAATGGAACAGTACTTGCAGAATACATGGAAGAAGAATCACTAGTGGATCAAAGAGTTGAAATGGTATGGTACACTTTTAGTAGGGTTTCCCACCTCTGCATGGAGATGACACTGCATTTCAAGGTCTGTTACAACTTTGTGGTCATGGTTGGCAGTATCGGCCGAAACCGATACGTTGCGGCCGAAACATATCGGTCTCGGCCGGTACCGATCCGAAACCGGACCTGCTCACTGTAGCAGGTCCGAAACCTTAAAAAAAAAATTTAATGGTTTCGGACGAAACCGTATCAGTTTCGGCAGAAACTCACCTGTTTCGGTCCGAAACTGTACGGTTTCGGCCGAAACCGGACAGGTTCACTATTTTTTTTAGTTTTTTGAATGGTTTCAACCGGTTTCGGCCGAAACCGAAACCGGTACGTATCGGTTTCGGTACCGGCCGAAACCGGTACCGAACCGATACTGCCATCCTTGTTTGTGGTTTTAGCTTCATTTGGATGCCATGGACCAAGAAAACGATGACAACCATAGCTCCTGCTGAAAACCTTCCATGGTGTAGCATGTCAGATATTCCACTACACTTGCAGAATAAGACTCCATTCATAGCATCATAGTATCCTTTTGGGACCTGAAAGAGTAGTCAAGGGGACAATGGGTGGAACATCCTACCATATGTAATAGTTTATGTAGAGGCAGAGAGCCTGCTACATATCCTGAAGAGAGTGTTGATTAGGACTGAACGTGTGAACTATTGGAGGTCAACCATGGTCGAGAGCCCATTGCCCCTGAACAAGACCCTGATGCAGGTATGGGTTGGACACCCTAGAACTGGCATCTGCCAGAAAAAGGAAGAAAATGGCAGAGCCAGTTCTAAGAAGACCCCTAATGATTGAAGAGATGTTAGCGAAGGGAGAGGGAACCTATTAATGAGGAGGGTATAGAATGTTTCTAGGGAAGCGAAAGGAATAATAAAGCTCAAGGGGCTGCAGGAGCATTGATGAAAGGTAGGGGCCCAAGATGGTTAGGAAAACTGGACCAGTTGCAAAGGAGCCCAGCAAAAAAGCTATCCAAGAAAGGTGAGCAGTTCACAAGGCCGGTGCGGGGATTGGATCCATATCAGGTGTTAAAGAAACCCAGATACTTGGGGCATCTGCTTTGGCCTTAAGTTCTAGTCAAATGTGTAACCTGGTCATGAGCTCAACCCGGTTTGCCTACATCCAATTCAAATGGCCAATTCAAGAGGGTCCGAGTTCCATTAAGCTGTCAAGATTTTCATTGCTGCGGAAGTGGGAATCGAAGAAGATTAGAGCTGGCATTTTTATTAAGTGAAAAAAGATATAGATGATGACTGGTGAGGAGATAAAAGGGATGGGTAAACCATCTAAAGGCCAGCACATGTGATGGAGGCATAGTCTCGACAGCTTCTAAAGGGAGGCTCTGTGGCAATGGAGAAAGATGGTGTACAAGTGCTTGTGGACAATGGGGAAGAACTAGGTACAATGGAGCCAGATGTAGCCATTCCTTCTGCATTCTCATCTTGTCCATCACACCTAGATTTTTTTTCAGCTTCAACAAGAAAGTCAGGGCAAACTGGGTGTTCCACATAGATCAGGAGGTGTAGACTTGCCTCGTGGGGGAATTGTGTGTGACAAAATGTGCAACAGGGAGACTTAGGTCCAGGAGGAGGCTTTAGAGAAGATAGGGGTGAAATGGGTTAACTTCGGAGAGCATGTTGGGGCTTCGAAGATTGAGCCTTTGCAAACTGGGTATGGTAGCAGTGATTATTGTAACTCTGTTAACTTGGTGTTGGAGGAGGCTCAAGTGTAGTGCTCAGGATGGAGGGACAACATCAGAGTATGTGGGTTTTTCTAGGTGTGAAGACAGGAGAAGTAGGGTCAAAGAGAAGGTGTTGTCAGCAAGATTCTCCTCGACAACTAGGCATGGTAACTCTACTAATTCCTGGAAAGAAGGGAGATAAGGTGGAGAAGGTTGGGAAGAAGGACCTCAACTGTAACACCAAAAATCTAAAGGATGAAGTCATCAATTTCGGTAAAGATGCAGGGATACCTTTTAGTGGAAGGGAAAAGGTAGTAAGGGTGTTTATCAAAAACATGAGATACAAAAATTGGTGGCAGGGAAGTGGGAGAAAAAATATGGGGGTGGAGGTGAACGATTTTTTTTTTAAGTGGATGGTACCACATACGGGTGGAGGTGAAAGATTGGAAAAAAGAGAGGTGGTATATGTACGTAAAAATTAGGTGGATGCATCTAGCTCAGGAGCAATGAAGTGGGGAAGGAGCCAAAGTAATCATGATTACTCTGACTTGGAATGTTAGAGGGATCAATTCTGAGGGCAGAATGGGGGTAATCAGGAACTTGAGTAGGTCAGAGAAATTGAATATTTTATGTCTACAAGAAGAAAACAAGCCATGCCCATGCTGAAATCATCACGAGGATACTGGGAACAGACTTACAGGCTGAGCAGGTAAGGATGCGGAGACAAGGGTGGTCTAATTCTCTGAAACAGTGAGCAGCTCTCAGGTCAGAGATACTATGAAGCATGGTTTGCCGTCTCAGTCCAACCAGCATAAGTCGATTCATATCTGGGCTGGACTGAGTCAGTCGAATTGGTCCAACTTATATCTGGACCAGAGCGAGTCAAGTCGGATTGCTGAGACGGGAAGCCTTGCTACGAAGGAGATTTTTTTCATCACAATAAAATTCAAGAGACAGAATTTAGGGGCAGAATGGGCACTTACGACTGTATGATTCAAATGAAGAAAAAAACAAGGGAGAAGTGCCTTCAGAAATCCAGATGCTGAAAGATATGGCATCAGGATAATGGTGCATTTGTGGTGATCTTAACATTGTTGGAGACCCATGGAAAAGAAAGAATCACACCAGCAGGGAGCTATAGATGGACACATTTGGGAAGTGGATAACAATCATAAATAAATGATACACATGGAGCAACCTGCAGAGGGAGAGTGCCCAATCTAAATTGGACAGGTTACTACTGAGTGGATTAAAACTTTTGGTGAGTCTGTAGCAAAGGGGTTGGGAAGAACTGAATCAGATCTTGTGCCTATTATTCTAGATAGAGAAAATAGCTCCAAATAAAAGAAAATATTAAGATGTGAAATGGACTAGATCTTTAATGAAGGCTTCAGTGAGCTGGTGGGAAAATGGTGATCAGATTGTCCAAGGAAAGAATTTGCATGTACGATTTTTGCATCAAGTTCACCTCAACTTTGTCATGCCTCAATCTCCCGATTCTCCCCCCTAACTTTCAGACAGTTTAAGGCCAAATTGGACCTCTATACTATTCACCTGAAAGTGTCATCAGCACACTTCCTACACTTTGTATATGATCAAACCTTCCACAGTTGAAATATCCTTTTTTCTCAGAATGGTCCTCACAATGTCAAAGAATATGGTATATAAATAAATAAATAAATATGTGTGTGTACATATATATACACAGTTACACGCATTTTCCCCTCTCATTTAAACCCCCAATGGATTCAAGAGAAATAGAACTTTAAAGCTAATGCAGAGCCATATATACATAATGAACAAATCAATTGTTGTAAAAAGCAGAGAAAGACTTACAGGTAACAGCTGGAATCACTCCTTGCACAAGTAAAACAGAAGGCGTGTTCACAAGGTATCTGTCAAAAATGGAACAGTCAAAGAAGAGGCAACAGTAGTCCAGTAAATATTGTTTAGAAAGCGGATATGCATACTTTACATGAATGAGAAATAAAAATGCCTCCAGTGTAAGTCAACTCAAGCGGTTTAACACTATGTCACTATCAGTCATCTGAAGTAAGACCAATTAAGAAAGATGTGCAAAACACACAGGGAAAAAAAATCATCAAAGTTTTATTCAGATGCAATGCAGCACCAGTAATACACAAACGCAGATGGATGATATAAATAATCAGTAATGACACGCATGATCATCATTCAATCAAAACAGCTATGGCTGCAATTGGGCCAGGTAGGGACTGAACCTACTTGCCCAAACCCAATCCATGTGGATTTAGGTCCTACAAATTGGCTAGATCCTCACCTATCGAAAGAAAGGTCGAGTTAAGACAGTGTCTGGATATTCTAGAAACAACAAATTCACTATTTCCCGGTAGAGCTGGGAATCACCAGACAAAGCCAGGACAAGCATTTACCAAGTAAGGAGCATCACAACATAAAAACAAAATGGAAACAAGCCTTTAATTACAAGGACATGACAAATTTATGTGGAGAATAACATAAAGAACATTCAGCTTCTTCAACATCTCACTCTCTATGACAATGAGGGTTTGAAGAAGCTGATGGAATTGGTGGCACCCTTTATTAGGGTGAACAAGAAGTTTACTTTTGATGGTAGGCTCCTGCATGGCAATAGAGATTTTTTTTTGGAAGGTGGCCTAGAGACCACAATTCATAGATAAAGTAGAAAACAGTACACAAGGTTACAGCCAAAACACGTAACAAAAGAAAAGAAAAGGTCATCTACCAAGGCGGCAGTGTCTGAACCAAAATGTAAAACACAAGAGACCTAAAAAAAACCCAAAAGAGATTACACAATGAGGTTAGTCCAACCTCCTAACCTGAGCAAAAGAAAAGATTGCTGGATATCGGACCCCCACACCCTAAAATGCCGTTCATGAAGGCATTTGATACAATTCAAAATGATATAAGGGAGTTTGAACTCTTCCCTAAACGGTCTGTTATTCCTTTCTCTCCAAATTGACCAAAGCATAGCTGCAAGACATTGCAACAATAGATCCTTCTCTTGCTGAACTGGATTCAGATTCATCCAGTCTCTCATCCAAACTTCCATGTGAGAATCCACCATCCCGGTAAGATCTAACGCCTTGAAAAATTGCTGCCAAACAGTCTGAATGATGCCACAATTTATGAAAAGATGATCCATAGACTCCCGATAGCATCCACAGAAAACACACTGAAGCTTGATATCTGGTTTGAACCTATACACTCTATCAGCTGTTGCAATTCTCCCCCAAGCAATCTTCCATAGAAAAATTCTGATTTTTAAGGGCAGTTTATTCTCCCACACCTGCTTGTACCCCCTTTGGCTAAAAACTGAGTGACTGATCTAATAGTGAAAGTACCTGATTTCTCCCATTTCCACCTTCTAGCATCTCTGGCTCCTGGGGCACCATGTATACTGTCCAGCAAGTGGGAAAATCTCAGGAATTCCTGCCACTCCACCTTGCTTAGGTTTCTCTGAAACTCGATGTTCCAACCTGGTTGTTGTTCAGAATGAGACCACCACAGATCACTTATCCTAACTCCCATCCTGCAAGCAATTTCAAAGAGATTGGGGAAGTCATCCTTGAGGGGCCTATTGTACATCCAAGGGTCCTCCCAAAAGTTTGACTTGCGACCATCTCCAAGTCTGATTTCCGTCAAAAAAAGATAGAGATGCTAGACAAAAGATTGTGTCTACATTCATGTGATATCCATCCATCAAAGTTGTCAAAATACTTATGCACCACTAAATATCTCCACAGTGCCGCTTCCTCCATTTTTTAAAAGTGGGTGGTACCATTTTTGTATTAAATGAAAAAAGAGATATACAAGTATAGCCAAAAAATACTCAAAAAATCCCTATACAACGTACCACACAAAGACATTGTGGGTCACTCTAACCCCCCAACAAAACAAAAAGAGAGGAGTTGAAAGAATTCACATTACAAAGGAGCTTAACCCATTCCGTCACTCTACCACACCATAAAGAGACAACCGACTCCACAGCTCTTGACTCCATTTTAAAGATCCGGTTGTTACGTTCCCCCCATAACGTCTAAAGGGTGGCATGGAGAATGAGCCACCACACAGTCATGTCGCCTCTTAGTGCCCAACTTCTGCCCCAAAGCTCCAACAGTTGGTGTACCTGGTTGTGCTGACCAAAGTTTGTATGAGTCCTCTTCACAAGCTCTCCCCACACCCACTGTGAGTAGGAGCAGCCTACAAACAGGTGGTCCATGGTCTCGACGTCCACTTCACAGAAGCAACAAGTGGATTGGATCCTCGGGAAGAACCGGCTCAATCTATCCCAAATAACTAGTCTCCCATGCGAGATCCTCCAAGAGAGTAGCTACACCTTCAGCGGGTTCTTTGGTCTCCAAACCTGAGAATAGAGACGATGACGAACACCTCCATCTGTAATAATGGCGTAGGTTGAGCTGACTTAGAAAAAATCCTCCTTTCCCCACTTCCATGCCCATTCATCCTCTCTGTCAGGCAGAGATGGAATGGGAGGAAGAAGGAGAGAAGGTCATGAAACTACTCCATCTCGTCATCTGTAAAGTCCCTCTTGAAGGTCGGAGCCCAGGTGCCCCCAGAAAGAAGGGGGTCGAAACCTGGGAAACCGTCCCCAAGGGGATGTCCGAGACTACAAAGAGTCTGGCAAAGGCGGCCTCCAAGGTGAAGTCTCCACACCATCTGTCCTTCTAGAAAAGGCTCTGGTCGCCTCTTCCAAGATGGGCACGGACACCAGAGGAGATAAAATCCCTACAAGCCAAAATATCCCGCCAAAGAGGGGAGGTCCTATGCTAAGGGATAGAACCCAAGTGCCAAACTCTTCTCCTGCCATGATATCTCTATCAGATCACTTGCGTCCACAGCCCATCCTCCCCTGTCCCAAGCCTCCACACCTATTTACACAAGAGAGCAAGATTGAAGTGCCTCACATCTTTGATACCTAGCTCTCCCACTTCCTAGCATCCACCCTATCCCAAGCAATGTCATGCCACCCCCTGCATATCCCTCCATTGTCATGCTAAAAGAACCTCCCCTGAATAGCTTTAATATTCTTCGCCACCATATTTGGAATCTGGAACATAGAGAGAAAATAGATAAGAAGACTATCTAACACCTACCCTACAAGATAACAAGATTGCCTTCCATCCTCTGAACAATAGGAAGTCAATCTACACAGTGAAGAACACTTGGAGACAACGAAAGACCCACATACGAGATAGGGAACTCCCCCATCTTACACCCCATAATGCAAGCCGCCCTCCAAAGAAACCACTCCTCCATACTCAACCCCACAAGCAAACTATTATTGAAGTTGACTTTAAGACCAGTCACCTCCTCCAACAACTCCAGAAAGAGCCTAACCATATATAGCTACCGCTCACCCTCAACTAGGAAAAGTATGGTGTCATCTGCATACTACAAGTGAGAAGGAGTAAGACCCCCTCTATCAACCTGAAACCCCCTGATCAGATCAACTGTTTCAGCTCTCTACCTAAAAACATTAACCACAAACACAAAGAGAAGAGGAGACATAGAGTCCCCTCCCACTGTAGAAAAAAGAAGAGGGCTTCCCATTCACTAGAACCGCAAAGAAAGCAGAAGAAATGCAGGCCCTGATCCAACAAATCTATCTCTTCTGACGCCGTGGCGACGTGAAAATGGATCGACGGCAACTCCGGGACACGATTAGGATTGGATAACTTGCTACCTCGCGCAGCTCGGCCTCACGCCGGACGGTCTCACACCAGGCGACACACTCACACTCACAAAAGAATGAGAGAAGGAAATGCAAGAGGGAAGCTCTCTCACGTACAAACCCAAAGCTTTCATTCAAATCATCATATGAAAACATACGCCCTTAGCCTTCCTTATATAGGAGGAGGCTATAACATCCATACCCATAAACTTTTTCTAATAACATTTATACCCAAGCCTAATAAAATAAACTCACCAACCAACTATTGACTTTGTGAGTTTAAATAAAAATAAAATACAACAACTTTTGACTTATAACTAGCCTAATAAGACGAAAGTAAATATACATATAGTAATACATGTATTTTACTTACATACACACAAATACGTATACTCAATACACACAAATGAAATACAAACGCAATATAGATACGTAGCCGCAAGCCGAGTCTTTAGGAAGTCGGATCTCCGAGATATAAGCTCGGTGTGGTCGGGGCGGTGCGGCATCGGCTCCAAGAAGTGGGTCCGGTAGTGGGCCCGGTGTCTCCACCAACCCTCCCGGGACGGCTGGAACTCGACTCCGTCGAGTAAGGGGGGACATGGCTATAATAGTGCTCCAGCAGATCTGGATCGAGGCGCTAGAGATCTTCCCGGTTGATCCAGGAATCATCTGATGGTGGACGGTCTCGCCAGCGGACAAAGTAGCGCTGGTACACCTTGCTCCGTGTAGTGGTCACCTGCTCATCCAGTATCCTCTCAATTCACTCGCGCGATGCTCTCGAGGCTGTGGGACGCACAAGGGTGGGCTGACTCTTAATGGGAGGAGAAGGCTCGAAAGGGTCACTAGGAAACGTTGTGGGTTCCTTGTAGGCCACTAGGTCTGCCACATTAAAAGTAGAGCTAATCCCATATTCGGGAGGTAAGTCCACAACATAAGCATTGGAGTCAATCTTCCGCATGATTGGGAAGAGACCATCACTACGTGCTTGTAACTTTTTAACGGCTCCCAAGGGGAGTCGTTCGGGACGGACCCGTACCATAACCAAGTCACCTTCTTGAAATTTATGGTGACGTTTATGCGAATCAGCTGACTCATGCAGACTACTGACGTGCTGTGCAAACTCTTCGACTGACTTGGATATTCGAGACTCGAGGGGAAGGTTGGGTAGGGTGGACCCAAGGGCAAGCTCAATAGCGTGTTGTACATCACGCATGGGAGGGAGCCGAGAAGGCAAGTCCTCGGGGACGATGCCTTGGAAGTCCTGCAGTATTGCCGGGACTTCAGTTGGGACTGAGACTCGGGACTCCTTGGGTGTGATGGTGATGTCAACAGCCAAAACAGAGGCACCCTCAACAACCTCTCTGTTTAGCTCACCGACATTTATGGAGTCAAGGCGCCTAACTAGGTCATGACTAACCTTAGGGGCCTCAGAAACGGGTGTGATGGATGCAGGAGAAGAGGGAAGGGGAGGTTTCCCCTCAGTGGGAGTTTGGGGATTCTCCTGAATTTTGGGAGTTCCAGTGGGGGTGGAGAGGGAACTCTTACCCGAGATCACCTTTGGGGTGTCGGGTATAACTGAATCGTCCTCCCATTGTGGGAGAAGGAACACTGATGGGACCGACCAAATGTAGCGAGGTCTACATTATAGATCCATGGTCGTCCTAAGATGACGCTCCCGGCCTTCATAGACATTACGTCACATAAGATTTATCCTTGGTAGGACTGGAATTGGACGGGAATGACACATGTGGTGGTGACTGGGATAGAAGTGTCATCGACCCAAGCCACGTTGTATGGCCTTGGATGAGGGTGCGTAGGTAGACCTAAACGGGAGACAAAGTCTGAAGAGACTGTATTGATACAGCTCCCGTTGTCAAGGATTACCTTGCAGGGATGAGAGTTCACCATGATGTAGGTTTGGAAAATGGAGGTTCGACGGCAATCGTCTTCCTGGGGTGTTGAGATATAACGAACTACACCCAATCTTTTCTGGCTAGAACTCTCAGCAATGTCTTCAACCTGCATGTACTCGACATGCGTGCCATCAAATATTACATTCATTTCCTCAAACTGGGTGATGAGGTCAGGATCGGCCATATATCTCTCATGATCCATGGTTGTTTGTAGAGTTGAAATGCGCTCTAGACGGCCTGATGAATTCCTCGACTGACGTGGCATGCACGAGCTCGGACCTAGATGCAATCCTGGGACCGAAAATTAGCAAGGTGTGGACTCAGCTGATACGCAAAGGGTCAATTTGAAGGGATCAGTCAGGGAAAGTTGCTCGCCCGTAGGCGAAGTAGTTGTGGAACTACCTCCTGACAATTAGGGTGCCCTAATGTGACAATTCTAGGGCCTTAAGGATAGGTGCATACAAACTCTCTATTGCCGTCCACAACGATGCACTCAAGAGACTGACTGCATGGATCGGGCTCTCGCTCACTTCGTCGCGCGGCAAATGATAAGGATACTAAATAAGCAAGTGATTTGGAGCACGTACCTAATTGATTGAGAAGTCAAGCTCCGACCGGAGACGAAGGCGAGCGGGGACGTGCGTGTCCGCACGGCGTCGACGAAACTTCACGGTTACAATGAATTCACTACGCGCAGGGAGGTTTTAATTTATTGCAAAACCACTTAATTTGAAAATTTTCCCTCGAAGGGGAGCAAATCAATCTAAGATTTCTCCGCGCAGGGAGACTTAATGGCACGTACGTTCCGGAGTTTACGGACCTTCTGCCGACTATTGGGTGACCCTTGCGCCGGTCAAACTGTCATTGTTGACTTTTGATGCCACAATCAATTATTCCAAGAATATATATATAGATATATATAAATATATATATACCTCAAATATATATTATATATATATATCACTCTTTTTTTAACTTTCAACCTCCTTTTTTTTTCAACCTTTTTTTCCAACCTTTACTTTATGACTTCACCTACCCCTTTTTTTTTCAACACTTCACCTACCCCTTTTTTTTCAAACCTTTTATCCACACGTTTTTTTTTCAAACCTTTTTTGACTTTTTAAAACCTTTTCTCCTTTTTTTTCAAACTTTCAAACCTTGCTTTTTTTGACTTTTCTATTTTTTTTCACTCTTTTTCAAACCACTTTTTTTTTCAAACTTACAGACTTTCCAACCCACGGGAGAGAAACTTTCAAACTTTTTTTTTCAACGCGTGCTTCACGCGAATGGCATTGAATCAACGAAGGAGGCGGGGTGCGGTCAACGCGTGGGGTCAGCAGGCACGGCGGGCGGGACCGGGGCACGCGTGGCGTGCTTGCGTTGAGCGCGGCGAGGTGGGCTCGCACAGGCGCTACGGCAGGGGGAGCTCGTGCGGTCGGGTGTCGCGGCGAGCGGGCAGGGCTCGCGCTTGCGTGGTCGCGGCAGCAGTTGGTCGCGGAGGCGAGTGGCCGGCGGCCCCGGGCGCAGGGCTCCGGCGGCGGCCGGAGGTGGGGAAGACGACGCAGGGGGGGAAGAAAGGCAGGGAGAGAAACCGAGAGAGAGAGAGAGAGAGAGAGAGAGAAGGAGAGAACGGTCGGGAGAGAGAGAGATTAACTGAGAGAGAGGGATTAACAGAAAGAGAGAGATCGCAAGGGTTTTTTTTCAAAATTTTTTTTTCTATTTTGTTTCTTCCCCAGAACTCCTCCCAAGCAACCGAACTCAACTAAATTTTTTCTCTTTTTTTTCTTCTTTTTTTTTCTTTCACTTCTAGCAACCGAGAGAGAGGAAGAGAGACGACGGGGACGTCGGGATCGTCGGAGACGCCGTTGCTGGGCTCTGATACCAAATTTGACGCGGCGGCGACGTGGAAATGGATCGACGGCAACTCCGGGACACGATTAAGATTGAATAACTTGTTATCTCGCGCAGCTCGACCTCACGTCGGACGGCCTCACACCGGGCGACACACTCACACTCACAAAGAGAATGAGGGAAGGAAATGCAAGAGGGGAAGCTCTCTCACGTACAAACCCAAAACTTTCATTCAAATCATCATATGAAAACATACACCCTTAGCCTTCCTTATATAGGAGGAGGCTGTAACATCCATACCCATAAGCTTTTTCTAATAACATTTATACCCAAGCCTAATAAAACAAACTCACCAACCAACTATTGACTTTGTGGGTTTAAATAAAAATAAATACAATAACTTTTGACTTATAACTAGCCTAATAAGACGAAAGTAAATATACATGTAGTAATACATGTATTTTACTTACATACACACAAATACGTATACTCAATACACACAAATGAAATACAGACGCAATATAGATACGTAACCACAAGCCGAGTCTTTAGGAAGTCGGATCTCCGAGATATAAGCTCGGTGTGGTCGGGGTGGCGCGGCATCGACTCCAAGAAGTGAGTCCGGTTGTGGGACGGTGTCCCCACCATCTTCCCAAAACCCATCTTCTCCAGCATATCAAACAGACACTGCCAATTAATCCTATAATAAGCCTTCTCAAAATCCACCTTTCGGGATCACCCCTTTCTTCCTCTGAGTCTTCGTAGCAAATAAACACTTATGAGCCGCCAACAAGTTGTTCTGGACGTGTCTACCCCAGATGAAGGCTCCTTGGAATCTACTCACCAACCTATTCATCACCCCTACCAATCTCCCTGCCAGCACCTTAGTGATGATCTTGTAAAAGCCATTCAACAGGCTAATTGGTCTGAAGTCCTGAAACTCTTGAGCACATGGTTTCTTAGGGATAAGCAGTTACCACAAGGAGGGTTTTATTAATACCCCCCAAGTGTGCATTCCCCTCTTGGAACCCCCTCACAGCTGCCAACAAGTCATTTTTGACGACTTCCCAGCACTTCAACAAGTCAAAGGGAATCCATCTGGCCCAGGGGATCTGTCCCCTGCAAGAGCGAAGACCGCCTGATGAACCTCCTCCTCTGAGAAACTCTGGGAGATAGCATCCCTCTCCTCAGTGGAGAGGCTCGGAAGTAAGTCATCTACAATCCTCAGCCTGCAATGCTCGTCCTCCGTGAACAGTCTAGAGTAAAAGTCTCTGGCATGCTTCCTAATGTCCTCCTCCGAAGAGAAGGAGAGGTCACCCACTGTGATGCACGTAATGGTGTTGACCCTCCTCCTCCCTGAAGCAATGTGTTTGTTTACACACACTGAGGAAATAAAACAATTTGCAGGTGAACATGCATATAAACTTAGGCTGTTTAGTTTGCATATTATAATTTCCGCGCACGTGACTTATTAGACGATTTAAGGTTCGAGTACGAGACCTTTCCCCACCGACGGAAGTTAACGTTAATTTACATCGAACTGAGTCCGAACACCTTTGATTAACTGCCTAAGATTTTTTTTTTGCCTTTACGGCATCAGTTACGACGAAGAATTTAACCCTAGGGAAAAATTCGCTTGCCGTAAGGCAAGGGCATCATTGCAATTGTCCCTTCACATGAGGGCTCATTTGCAATTTTGCCTTTTGAAAGGGGGCTATTTGCAATTTCTCCTCTTGGAGGGGGTCATTTGCAATTTTCCCTCAAATTAGAGTTTTCATGCAATTTGCCCTTAAATTAGATTTTTATGTAATTTACCCTTAAATTAGGATTTTATGCAATTTCCTCGAACTAGAATTTTTATGCAAGGAACATGCCCTTTCTTAAAATTTCGGAGTTTTGCATATATTTCTAGGACGTTTACGCAATTTCGTGAACTTCGAAGGTATAATCGCAAACTCTTGGATTTTTAATGATTTGGCCATGACATTTTGTCAACTTAGGCGATATTTGGAAGAACTTATGACATCTCTAGGGGATGATTGCATTTCCGAAATCTTTATAGCTTCTCGAGGATATTTACGTAATTTCCAAAAGTGCGGAGGTGAAAATATAATTTTACGCATGTTGGAGCCTCCCCCATGGTGTTGAACATAAAAATTTCACATCTTTGATATTCGTGAGATCAAAATAATCCTTTTATGCAAGGTTTGCCGACCCGTGCGACCCGGCCGACCCGGTCTCGGCCTGGGTCGGGTCGGGTCGCTCCCGACTCGGTCTGTCCCGCCTCATATCTAAATAAAAAGACTTTATATATATATATATATATTATATATATATAATAATAGAATAAAATAGAAAAATACACTTTATATATATAATATATTATTAAATTAATGGGGCGACGCGGTGACGACCCACGACCCGGTCGTCCCGCAAACGACCTGGGTCGGGTCGGGTCGTGCGGGTCAGGGCGACCCGCACCGGGTCGGCAAACCCTGCTTTTATGTAGATTGGATCCTCTTGGATTCATAATGCACATATGGTGCTCACATGAGGGTATTTTCGTAAAGTACCCATTTAAGTGAGTCATTTTTACAATATAGGGTAAAACTCCAAGAAAAGAAGGCACCACCTGCTCCTTGCTGCTGGACTGCTCCAAGGTCTTCAAGCTCCGACTTTTCTCTTCGGAAGAGTTCTCTTTTTTCCTCTTGGTTTTAGCTCCCGGTAATCTCTACCCCTATTTATAGGAGTGGGAGGAGCAAACCCGGAGGCTGCAACTCCAAGTAATCTCTGCCCCTTCATCTTCCTTTTTCCCCCCTTTTTTTGCTGCATATATGTGAGAGAGGGAGACAAGGGGGCAGAGGAGGTTCCTCCAGGTCTGCAAACCCGGTGCGCCTTCCTCCGCCTCTTCTTCTTTTTTCTGTTTTTTTTGGGTCTGGTCGCAGCATAGCAACGAGAAGAGGGGGAGAGGCCTGTGGGCCCCCTCCCATGGCCGCATGCAGACCGGAGGGTGGACCTCCGGGTCTGCAGAGTGCGGACCGAGAGGAGCCACTTCAGGGTGTGCGGAACCCGGAGGTAGGCCCCCCGGTCTGCAAGATCCGGAGGGGCTGCCTCCGGTCTGCAACACCCGGAGGTGACCCCTCCAAGTAAAGGGGTTTTGCAAACCCGGAGGAGCTACCTCCGAGTTCCTGCAGCCGCACCAAAGAAAGGGGAAAAAAGAGAGAGGGGCGGTCCCACCCTCTTCTCCAATTTAAAAAACTATAAATACCCCCGGGGCTGTCCTTTTCCAGCAGTCTTCTTGGAATTCTTTTTTTTCTCACTTGAAGGCGGCACATGACTTTCTTTTAGCTTTTCTTGGCTTGCTTCGACCTGTCCTGCTGTCTTGAGTGTCTACAGCGGAGGAATAACTCCGTGATACATTGACAAAGCTTCTCGGACGGCGGGGCATACGTCCTTTGTGTTTTTACCGCGTTAGTACTTGACTTTGACACCGCCTGCCAAGTGTTTGCTGAAGTAAGTGTGTTAAAAACACACCTTTTCTTGTGTAGAACTTCGCCCGGCGGAATGCCAAGGGCGTTTGAACTTAATCCACGTGTGACAGCTGTGGAAAACATCACTTTGCACTGTCAAGAGAATCAAATTTATTTAAAATTTCTTAGTTTAGATATTATTCAGAAACTTAGGATATGACCATTGTAGGGTTCAACAAATGCCCCCCCCACGGGACGCCCGTAGGAGTCGAAGGTGACGGCGGGTGACCCGTGCGTCTTGTTAACTTTCTCGGCGTCAAGGAATTTACATTTTCAGCCTTGATAAGCTGATTGTTTATTTTTTGCATATGTGATAACTGATTGCCCCTGTTTTCATTTTGTAGGTTTTCACCATGTCACGCATCCGGGAGAGCCGTGCACGGGAATGTGCTGGGAAAGATAGGGATTCAGCCCCTTCCTTATCAAAGATTTTAATGCCGCCACTGGGTCCTCCCCGCATGACAAAACACAACATATTCTCCCTTGATTGGGGCTTAGAAATGATTGTTGAAGGGCCCCTCCAAGAAGATGCTTCTAAAGGAGGAGACGTTGATCTATCTTTGATTGTGAGATACAAGGGAATTTATCAGTATCAGCGGGTTGGTGACTATCCTCGACACTTTCCCTAGGACAAATATTTATTTGCATTTATCCAGAACTATGTCCCGGAGCATATGGACGAGGACGACCCTTGCTTATCGGCTAAGTGCCGTCACTTGGAGAGAGCTATCTTGGAGCCGAGACAGCATGCTTGGCACTTGCACTGTCTCATTTTTTAGCTTGCCTATTGGCTTTAAACCCCGGATTCAGTTTCCGGCGGCTGATCAACTTGGGTTCTTCAGTTCTGATGCCAGTTGTCACACCCGATCGCGTAGTCTGACACCTGCCGTTTGGGAGTTATTCGGCCAACACAGGCCTGGCCCCACTAGTGTTGCTGGATTATTTTTGACCCCTTCAAGTTCACAGTATGCAAGAGAGGGGTATGAAAAGTCATGCTTATTAGACTGGATCATGAGCGGATCTTCTCCCAGTTGGTATGGGAAACGGCCAGTCACTTCTTCTCATCAATTCCACTTGGGAGCCACCGAATGACTCTTTGGCATTTTGCATCACTATAGTGAGGCCCTGAACCTCGTCGGGATCCAGCACGCAGTCACTGTTGCTTTGTATGATTACCCTTGTCATACCGGGAGTGTGGAGTTTCCAGACGTCCCGCGGAGCTCCAGCTGGCCAATGCTCATCCAAAATGCACTTGGTCTTGGGGGAGTCCAACCCGCCATGAATCGGAGTCAGACAAAGGCACCAGGAGAACCAACTCAATTGCGGAGAGATACTCTCCAGCGCAATCCCCCCCAAGTCCAACGCCTCCAGCCGGGCAGGCTCGCCCTCCACCATTCAACCCGTATTCACCACCTCTACGTAGGACAGGGTCCAACGACCCCCCTCTAGCACTGACAGAGGCCTGGCAAGTGAAACCCTGCAAGCCCTCTATAGGTGGCCCCTCTGTCGGCATCGGAAATAGATAGGGGGTAGGGAGTCCCCCATGACCGCCGGCCCACCACCTACACGAGAAACACTCCAGCGAGGGTTCCCACCCCCCACAGGGGAGTGGTACGCCCCGAAACCTCTAACCATCCTTAGAGCTTCTCTCTCTAGAAGGCTAGAGAGAGAAAAGATCAATAGAAACCAGTGCCGCATCCTCCATATCTGCCCTCCAAAGTCATTTCAAAAGAAGGCCTTGGTTTATAGTATCAATGGGGGTCAAACCAACTCCACCTTCCTCCTTAGGTCATAAAATTTTCTTAAGCAGCCTCTTGAAAATACTAGTGGTCCAGGAGTTTCCTTAAGAAGGCTGTGTTTTCTTATTGAGATCTCATTTGAAGCTTGTTTATCATCACTGCTGGCAAAAAACATCACTGCTGGCAGCCACAGGTCTAAGGCTTCATCCTTGGGGAGCTAAAGCAAAAGGTGAAAGAAGAAGAAAAGGCATGAGACAAGGGTGGGTGGGAGTGGGACAGGATTTGAAGGTGTGGCAGCATAGAAAGGTGACGTTGCCAGTTCCCGGTTGAAATTTAGAGTTAAGGTGGACTGGTGCAAGCCAAGTGAGCTACATGCACAAATTATACGGAGCTCTCAAATAACATGATGGACTTGTCAAAAGTGGCCCATCAATGGCCCAAGTCATCAAGAGGTTCGCAGGTGATAATGTGGGTAGGTTTCTACCTGATGAAATACTTGAATCCATTCACTTCAAAAGTTCAGCATCCTGTAGATCCTCTACATGATAACAGGTCCAGATGGTCTCATCTTCCCCACCTCAACCTTTTCAAAGCATACAGTGGCCATAGCAGATGGGTGAGCCTTGCAGGCAAATAGAGTCTCAATAAGGGGAGGGTGTCAGATGGGCATAGCACCCACTCCCTGATGGTCCCAGGAAGCAACCAAGGGGGGGTGTAGATGTCACAAGGCATCCGATGACCGGTAGAAGTTCTGCAACTTCGACTGTGCCAACTTGTGGAGAGGGGTATCCAGAAGCCTAGGACCCAGTGGTGGAGTTTTTTTGAAAGTGGGTAATACCAAAGACCCAGTGGTGGAGTTGAGAGCCTTTAAGAACACACATGCGATCATGAGAGGGGGGGCAAGAGGACTTCCTATTTGGATAATTTAATGGGCCAAAAACACAGAATACAGCCATTGGGCATTGGCAGAAAAGAATAACACGGGCTAGATGGGGGACCCCAAAGATCTGACAAAAGATGAAGCTTACTGTAGGGGTGGGCTCTGGCACAGTTGCTAGCTTTGGCAGCTCGAATGCCATCTCTAGCAGCAAACACTATCAACAATGAGGGGTAGAAGAGGTAGGGAAGAGGAAGTGATAGCCTTTGTAGGGAGTGAAGGTTTGGAATGGGATCTAGAAATGGCAATTGATATGTGCAGGTTGGAAAACAAAAAGGAGGCTAAGGAGATAACTGAGAGGAATTGAGAGACTCATGATAGAGTGGATGACAGAGCTAGCCTTAAAATTCAGCACTTCCCTTGATGGTACAAATCTGAACATGAAGACTCTCTATTTCTAATATCAAAAGTAAAGGGCGAATGAACATCGTTAGGCTTGCTTTGGTAGCAGGTTAGGGTTAACCCTAACCCTCATGGAACAAGTTATTCTAGGATAACTATCGTTTCTCTTTGGTACATGGTGGATTAACCTGGTAGGATAATCTGGCTTACTTGGATGTCTTGTATGTGCTTTGTTTGAAATCTGGAAGAAAATGTACAATTGGTAGTTACATCACCAATACATGCACACGTGATGAATTGTGCAAGAGAAAAAGAGGACAAGACAACCCGGGCTAATCCTGTTTCAAAGGTTGGGGTAGAACACACAACCCAGGTTTATCCCAGCCAGGTTAACCCAATTTGTCCCAGAGTATGAAGACCTTGTCTGCCAAATAAATTTTTAGTTTACTCTTGGGTAAGCTCTGAGTGACAAGTGGGATACCAAAGCGGTGCTCAAGGATTTGAAAGGAGAGCTAGGAAAGGGAAAGGGATAGCCAGGGGTGTGTTAGGGATAGGGTTTAGGGTCCGGAATATGAACACCTTGTCTGCCAAATCATCTTTTAGTTTATTATCTCTGAGTTAAAAGTGGGATACCAAAGCGGTGCTCAAGGATTTGAAAGGAAGAGCAACTAGTAAAGGAAAATGAAAGCCAGGGGAGTGTTAGGAATAGGGAAAGATGTGAGAACCAAGACAAAGTTAGGGAGGCATAAAGAACAGAATATTAGTGTGGAAATTATAAGTTGCAGCATGAGGTGCCTGTGCACTAATTCTCATAGAAGATAGTTACAGAAGCTGTTAGGAAGTTCCTTTTTTTATTTGTGGAGCTTTCCCACAATTGCAGGACATGGTCACATATATATATATATATAGACACACGCACACCCCAGTGGGTTTCAAGTTATATCTCTCGCCTTCTGCTGCACTGATGACGTTTTTTTGGTGCTTTTCTGGGTCATGGCCCTCCATCCAGGGAAGGCAAAAAGGTGTCGTAGGAGCCTAGGATGAACTGTTGTTGCTCAACTAGTGCATCATTGGTGACTTCAATGCAGTCAGATGAGTGGAAAAAAAACCTAGAACTCTAGGACCCGGTTTGATAACCGAGCGGGTTAAGGCTGGGGCGGGGCATCCTTGGGTTGGCTTATTCGACCTCGTGGGGTTGAGTGAGAAAACCGGGTTTTCCTCTGCTAAAAGACGGTTAGAATGAGTTGTTCGAGCCTTTGTCAAACTGGGAACGGCGTGATACCGGCATGAGACCCCGGTTATCAAACTGGGCCTAGAAGAACCAGATAGGTTGGAGAGACGGAGGACTTCGAGCATGTCAGTTTTTCCACTAGATTGACAGTTTCATCAAACCTTCTGTTCACATGGTCCAATCTTAAGGAAGACCCCTTCTTATCACATTGGACAGGTTCTTACAATCAGCAGATTGGAATATCCACTTCCCTAGGTTGGAGACAGCCTACTATATTAAATATCAGTCAGATTATAACCCGATTTTGTTGAAGGCCAGTGAAGACTAAGGAGTAGACAATATTCAAACTGGAAAAGCTCCTACTTCACTGAGAAAGATCTCAGCCAGTTGGTCAAGGACTCTCAGGAATAAGTGTTGCCAAATGCATCTCCAATGGTTAGAAGCATGTAGTCAGAGGCGTGAGACGACCGAGGCGACGAAGGGGTTGCCTCATGCCTCAAACACCTAGACGATGGCCTAGGCGTTTGAGGCGATATTATTAGGTTTAGGGTTTAAAGTGGCCCAGGTTGCCCTCAGCCAGGGATGAGAACCTGAGCATAGACGCCGAAGAGAGGGGAAAGATCGCCGTAGAAGGGTCGTTGGCAATGACAGTGAAGGACGACATCGATGTTGCCAGCCGGCCGGCCACTTGTCCGCCCTCAGCACCACAGGCAGGCACCCAACTATCAGGCGGGGAAGACGCTGCGTAGCAGGTATCAATGGGCCCACTAACTGTCACCTTCGGAGTCTGGTAAGTCAACCTTATTTACTTCTTTTTTTGTGTGTGGGGGGGGGGGGGGTTACTAACTCCCGATAAAGACCCCGTTCGAATGAGGCTTCGAGCCCTTGCCCCCTTTCGGCTCTTCCCCTCTCATGGCAAACGGCGGAGGTGGCGGCGATCGGCGGTCATCTTCTTCTCAGTAGTCGGTAGGCCCTCTCTCACCCTCCCTACTGAGTCGTCCATTTTTTTTTGTGTCCTCTCTGCGATCTCAGACCACCTGACGTGCCTTGCCTCAAAAACCGCCTAGGCGAGTGCCTAGCCGCGTTTTTGATAACATAGGGTTAGAATGATCGGGAAACTCAAATGGCTCATGCACAATTTGACTGCTTGGATGACCTCTAAATATCTTCCTCGGATAGAGAATTTGATTGGAGAAAAATGAAGGATCAATGTCCTAGAAGAGGCTACAATACGATCAGGTTAATAAGTTCCGTAGTCAATTGTAAAGGCGTGAAATGCACCTGATCAAGTACAAATAAAATTCGACTTCCACGCGGATAATCTAGCATTCACTGGTTAGAGATCACATTCTCCTCCCACTGCTTGAGAGCGAGAGTATTCCTAAAGAAGATGGGTCGGGGAGGAAAGAGCTTAAAAAAGAGTATGAAAAAAATTCCCTTCAAGGGGATCCATTTGAGAGACAAAGATCAATGGATAGTGTGTGAAAGAAAGGGACAAGAAGTCAGACTACTTCCAAAAAATGGCCTGACCCATGGAAGACTATCAGATGCTTGAATAATGGGGAGCAGCTGCCTTCTAGAGAGGAAGACATCAGGAGTCATGGTGGTGGCATTTCTAGTCTCAACTTCATCTAGAGTAGGAAGGATGACATAGATTAAGACACTACTAAGGATTCAATCACAGGGTCTGCACAAATGCCAATTATGCCATCATCACAACACTCCTGTCCAAAATAGATTACCATCTATCTTCTTTCAGCATTTATGAGAGCTGGTTAAGGATGACTTAATGGATGCCTTGTGGATTTCTAGGAAGGTACAGCCCATTTGGTGGTCTGAATTAGATACTCTTGGTTTTGATCTTGAAACAAAAAGTTTTCAGAGATTACACAAATCCAGGCAGATCAATCTTCTTAATGTGACCTACAAAATCATAATATAGATGCATATAATTGAGATTGGAGAAGGGATTGAATATCTAGAACATGAGTGCATTCACAAAAGGGAGACAAATCAAGGAAAATCTCTATAAGAGGGGTTGGTGATCAAGCTAAATTTTACAAAGGCTATAGATAGAGTTCAATGGGACTGTTTATACCAAGTACTCATTCTTTTTTTTTGTTTGGAAAGTGGATGGTACCACAATGTATTAAGAAAAAGTAAAGGTATACAAGATTGTGTAAGAAAACTAAAAGATCCTCCTGCACAAGAACACACCAATGTAGTGTGGCTCTAAGTACTCCCCAACCGAACAAAAAAGGAGGTACAGGCATCTTGATTACACAAAATGGAGGCCCACTCCCTCACTATCCCAGACACAAAAGAAGATACCCTATCAGCAATTAAAGCTTCTTTCCAGAAAGTTCTCCAGTTCCTCTCACCCCAAAGCACCCAAAGAGTGACATGGAGGATCAGCCACCAGATCTTGTGGTCCTCCTTCGGCACATAAGCCAACCGCCAAAAGTGGAGCAGCCCCATCACGGGGTTCACCTGCGGTGGCTGGCAGTCAATAGAATGAAAGATGTTCCACCAAACTTCCAGGAAGACTGCACAGGAGGTGAATATGTGGTCACCAATCTCGTCGCTCGTCCGACACAGAACGCAGGTGGTGTCCAAACCTCCGAGATTCGGGACAGCCTGTCGCAAGTGAGGATCCTACAGAGTGCAATTCTCCAAATCAGGACTTTGACCTTCAGGGGTCTCTTGGGAGACCAAATTTCCTTGAAGAAGGGAAACCTGACCCTCCATCAGCCATAACGCGGTAAGCTGATCTGACTGTCAAGGCGTCCAAAGGCTCCCATTTCCAAACCCACAAGTCCGGCTGAGAATGGATAACCTGAAAATTCTAAAGCAAAGAAAGAAGATCACTGAAGGCATCAATCTCATCCTCATGCAGCTGTCTTCTGAAAGTGGGGTACCAGCCCCCACCGAGTTGTGCCGACTCAAACTGCTGTACCACCGTAGCAAAGGGGTCGGAGGCAAGAGTGGACAGCCTGGGGAAAAGGTTCTTAAGAGAAACGCCAACACGCCACCTGTCAGTCCAGAAGTGACAAGATCTGCCATCACCGAGAGTAAGTTGAGCCCCTGTCAGAACCACATCCCAGGTGGGCATGGGTTTTGTCAGAAGACGGGTGTATCTAGGGCATGCATATCGTTAGCTAGGTTTCACAATTGGAGAATGGATAACCTATAGATAGGTTCCTTTCATAGTGAGAGAGGGCCTAGGCAAGGTGGTCCCACGTCACCTCTTTTGTTGCATTGATTACACAAGTTATAGGTAGAATTTGGGATAGGATGAAAGATGTGGGCTTAACAAAGGCCCCTAAACTCACGTGCAAGGCACCTCGGTCATTCATCTTCACTGTGCAGATGAAACTGTACCTTTGTATTAGAGGAGAAGGGCCAATTATATGCCTTTAGGCAGAGGATTGCACTACTTGAAAAACAGCTTATAAGTGAACTTGGCCAGAAGCAAAGAGGGGGGTCAATACAGATCATAATCAACTGACTGACTGAGGAAAGCTGGACTGACTATGGGCTGCAAGGCTTGACAATTCCTAGCTACCTTCGTGAGCACCCTTTATATTGGAGAGTCATGAATTGCAGTATTAAGAGGGGTTGGTGCAAAAAGTTCATAGAGAGCTTCCTGGTTGGAGAGGCAAACTCTCATCCTGTGGTGGTCACCAGTTTTGCATAAAGAAATATTAGTATTGATGGTGATTTGACTGATGTCACTATTCAAGGTTACAAAGTCAATGTCTAGAAAACCAGAGGCATCACCAAATCAGATTCTTATAGCAGGATAATGTTTGTAGACGGTAGAAGATGCTATGACATACCTTGGAATAGAATGTGTAAAAATCAAGGAAATGGAGGTCTTGGCATCACAAATATGAGGAATGTCAAAAGGAGTGCTTGTCCATCTTCCTTGCCTAGTGGACTGTACTTGAATCAAGTTATAAAGTAGTAAAAGTTAATCTGACTTGAATCTGTTGGATCCTAAGTCATGTCTGGTTCCAACTTCAAAGCAGCCTCTCACCTTTCCCACCCACTAGATCAGACTTTAGTCAAGGATCAACATGGTATAAATAAATCAAACTTGAGCAGTTGGTGCAAAACTATTTTACATTGTAAGTCTATTTTAATTTCGACAATAGCTATCTCGGTTCCTTATTGCAGTTTCAGTTGGTGCGCTACTCTTAGATTATATTTTCCAATTATAAATTAGAGATACATTAATAAAACTGAAAACACACATGTGAAGCGTGTACTTAAAAATATACATATATATTCATTCTCAGCTTCAAATGAAAACAACCGCAATAGAGATTATTCTTTTTTGAAAGTGAACCGCAATAGAGAACATTATATTGAAATGGATTCACAAGCCCACTTCCAACGACATTGCAAATAGTTTCACTTTCATAAAAAGGATCTGCAAATAGTTTCCTGATTAAGGTCACGTTGTGATAATCGGAACCTCATTCTCTTTTCATAGAGCCTCTACATTTCTACTTAGCTTATTATTAGAGCAACTATATGTCCCAGGCGGGCCCATCTTTGTCACACTTGAAACATTCCAGGTGAAAAATGCCACGCCATGAAAGAAATATTGTCCTACTTAAAGACGAGGTTTCAGTTTTACACAAGCAAGCAAGTTTCAGCTAACGATGAGGCACTAAAGAAAATCAGAAACGAATGTTAGCCTCTCGCACTGGCAAGTGTCATGCATTTGAATTTTAGAAGTTGAAAGCAGTTTCTATGCCGCTATTGCATACCGAAAATCAGCATAACCAAGAAAAATAGAGAGGAAAGACGAGGAAATTTTGCTTTCACACAGAAACGTACGAAGAAAACGGAAAGAAGGGGATCCTTCTCACCAGACGGCCATAGATAGCAATAGGATAGTCGCAGCAGACGCAGAAGTGGACCCTCTCGCCGAGGTGGCGGCGGGACCGGCGGCCGACGGACTTGACGGCGGAAGACGAGGACGAGGCCGTTACGGCGCCGAGGCTCTTTGCCACGGGGAGGTCGGCGAGCACCAGATGATCGGGGCACGCCACCGTCACCGTCTCCGCCGGCAGCGACGACTTCGCCGACGATCCCCCGCCATCCGGTGCCGAACCTCCCTTGTTCAATCGGATCTGGAGCATCTCCCCTCTTCTTCTCCTCCACCTCCTCCTCCTCCTCCTCCTTCTTCTTCTTCTTCTTCTCGGGAATGCCCACTGGAGACGTCGGTGTCGGGGACTAACGAACAGGAATTTTTAGGGTAGAAGGGGTTTTCAACACATGGGATTTTTCTTTTCCGGGTTGTTTTGGTTTCCGTATTATTGGTGAGACTGTCAGGGGGGGTCTACTTTTGCGACTCATCAATTTTAAAATTAGATCTAATCTCAAATTATGTTAGCTTGAGAATTTCCGTACTCCAATTTTTAAAAAGTCTAATTTTGACTCGACTCTATCAGATAAATTAAATTTATTAATAATAATAATATAAAAAATAAAATCTCATTAAATTAAATAAAACTTTAGATATTAACTTATTTAAAAATACTTTTTAATTTTTTTAATTAAATAAAATAAAATATTTTAGTTTTAAATAAAATATTATTTTAAAAATAGAAAACATAAATATGACCAATTCACGGGCAAAATTCAAAACGTGAGCTTGACTCGAAGACCTAGTAGAACTTGACTTTTAATCTCAACTAAAGTCACGTAGATCGAAAAAGTCAAAAGATCTGATCGAAAAATGGATTAGGTCTACGTGCCCGTCGAGCCGACTTGACTCATTGACAATTCTAATTATGATATCTCATATTTCATTAAAAAAGTGTTTAAATAAGTAGTTATATTCAGTTTTACAAATATAACTATACCATGACTTGTTACTAGTCATATCAATTTTTTTTGTAAAAGATTCATTTATGGAACAAAAAATAGAACTGTCTAAAGGAAAATCTATTTGTCGAATTTGCTTTATTTTTTTTGAACTAATAAACTTTAAGAAAGGTATTTGACTACTTGGATATCTAATCTTATGTTTGTAATTGTTTTTGAGATAATTATTTATATGGATAGTATTTAATGGTATTTAAGAATAAAGAACCATGTTATTGCTAAAGTATACCGTCGTATTTTTACACATTACTCCTCGTCTGAATCAGATAGTCAACATATATTTGATTATTGTATGTTTTTCTCATAGTTAAATTATGTACATTTTTGAACACGTGTCCACCCTTTTGAGCCTCAACAAAGCATCGATGACATGGCTAAATTGCCATACCCCTCTCTCATAAGTGATAACTTTTTTTTCAGATATAAATATAAGGGTCCGATCGATATTGTGTGAAGTATCTTGTATTGAATGTGTAAATTTTTCACAAAGACTTCAGCAAAATGAGTTTTTTTGTTACGGGATTGGAGAGAAATTATATTATATTGAGATTTTTGTATGAAAATTAATGTTAGAGGTTAATTTATAAAAAAATCATTCCTAAAAATATAGTAGTAGACATATCACTGGATTAATTTAAATATTGTATTAATGTCATTTAAACGTGATTTTTTTACAAGTTATTGATAAAAATTAAAAATGAGTGATATGCACGTAAATAAATATAATATTTTGACACGGTTCAGATTTACAAAGTGATATATTTGTTAATATATTTTTAAAAATAATTTTTTGATAAATTAACCTCTGCCGATGATTTTTAAGCAAAAAACCCTGTTATATTCAATCAAAAGTCGATACTTCGACCATCGGTAAATTTAGAAATTTGGCATTCCTAAAACGGTGCCTAATGTCATTTTGCAGGTGGATGCTCCTTTGTCCCATCTAACTAGGAACTGTCTTTAAATTATTTAAAATTAAATTTAACTCTATTTTAATGTTATTTTTGTTCATCTTTGTTCCCCTACAACTTAAAAAATGTTACAGTTATGCCAGAGAACAAACAAATGGGAACATTTTTTCATATTTTTTTGTGTGTAGAACATTGAAATAGCTTCTCCTTCGGATGACATTATCCATACAATCAAAGTGGACCCCAAGTCTAAAACATCAATCATGGGCTATTACAAGTTGCTTGTAACTCGAGGCATCCAGGTCAAGAGCAATATGCAAATGCACCAAGTTAATCTCCATGTAATTTAATTGACTATGAGTTAGACTTTAGAACTTTTATCTTGAAAATGGCTTTTAACAAAGTACTCGATGTCCTCACGGGATCAACATTGGCACCGTTCAAACCATTCTGGCACTAAGTGAACAAATTGACCAGCACTGAGTGCTTTTGTGAATATACCAACTAGTTGTTGCGATGAAGGAACATGGACTGTCTGAAGCATGGCTGATTGAAGCCGTTCACGAACAGAGTGGCAGTCAAGTTCAATATGTTTCGTGTGCTCCTGAAATACAGGATCATGCCGACAAGGTAATGGTAAGGCCCAGGATCAAGTAGAGGACCACTCGAGCCAGAGTGAAGCTGATGGGAACTAGGTAATGGTGTTGTAACTGGTGTTGCTTCAAGAAGTCCAGTATCTCGCAGGATGTCGATAGCATATTTTTGCTGACTGAGAAAGATGCCACAGGCAGACCGAACGAGTGCAATTCCAATGAAATATTTTGGCTGGCCAAGGTCTTTTAAGTGAAATTGTGTGTGTAAAAACTTTTTGAGCAGTTGTATCATGACAATGTCATTACTATACTGATAAGTATATCATCAACGTACACAAGGACTATGGTTATATGGTGCCCTCGGCAGATGGTAAATAAAGAATGGTATGCACGAGATTGTATAAAACCGGCTTATAGTAGTGCAGAAGTAAACTTATCAAACTAGTTGTGTGACGCTTGCTCGTGACCATAGATTGATTTGCGAAGGTGACAGACTAGCTGCTCCCCTTGTTTACAAAGATCTAGGAGTAAAGACATAGATTTCTTCGTGTAAATCACCATGGAGGATTGACCTTCGGCATAGGAAGTGGCATATTGTCCGGGGCTCTTGGAATATTCTTCGTGAATGTGCTTGGTAACATGGGCGCTTGCCCCTTGCATAGAAGTTGAAAATAAGGTGACATGACATTGAGGGCTTCTAGCAAGGGTGTCCTGCCCCGCCCTTGAGCATGAATCTCATCATCTCCTTGATAATAGAATGTGTCATCACAATGTTTGAGGAGAACCCCTTCTCTTGACTAGGCATTTGAACTATGACGGAACAAGGGGTAATGAGAGCTTGAAAAATGTCCTTCCCAACGAGCAATGTAACTTTGAGCATCATGGCCTTCGACTTGCCCAACATCATGGCCTTTGACTTGCCCAGCTCTTCAGAACATTGCTCGTTGAACATTGGCGGTTGCATAATCTTCTCAAATCTACTTGGTACGAGAACACGGACCGACATCCAATAAATATATTCATTTTGGATTTTGAAATGCCTTCTCTGCTTTGGATCTTTTTTCTCCAGTTTATTGTGCCCTTGAAAGGTAGACATGAAATGCATCTTCAATGGTGCACACTCGCTCCGTTGGAGATAAGGATTTGTGGAGTGGAGGAAATGGGAGGGTATGATGGTAAGCTCACCCTCTGGCTTAAGATTGGAGGAAGATGGCTCGATAGGTAAAGGTGGAGCTTGCTCAAGCTTAGGTGTCGGTGGCAGGGAAGGCATGAGATTTGAAAGTTTAGATAATGGTGCAATAGGTATAGTTGATATCGGAGAGGCAATGGTTGTGGGTGTAACAATGAGAGGCTTATGTAGTGGTGGCGACGAAGGAATAGGTGTAGGAGCTTACGAGGTTTTAATGATATGGGTAGTGGAAGGTTGAGGAGTTTTGGTGAAAGGGGTAACAGAAGGTTGGGGAATGTAAGGCTTATGTAGTGGAGATTTAATGGATGTGGAAGGTGTAGTAGGAGGAGTGGAAGGCGAGGGAGAGGGTTGTGGTGAAGACCGTTAGTGTGCCGATATAAATCGTCGAGTTGGCGGCTCATCGTCATAACACCAAGTGGTTTGGGAGGTTGGAGGGATGGTGACGGTGCCAGCCTAAGCAAGAGGTTGGGAACAATGTTTTAAAATCTGACCCGACCCGGCCGGTCCGACCAGTCAACCCGCCACTCATTCTCAAAATCGGGTTAAAGCAATGCTTAGACCGCCTAAGACCTGAAACCCGTTCAAACCCGATTAACCTGGCCTGACCTGGCTAACTCGGCCCAACCCGATAAAACCAGTGTGACCTAGGCGAGTCAGAGACATATTTTCTATTTTTAATTTCTTATCATTAGTTTAAGTTTTAAATTTAATTTAATCTTTTGACATTATCATTTAATGATATTAATGAAGGGCTAACATAACTTTTAGAAGTTTAAAAGACTTGGGCTCTAACCTTCCAATTTCTAGTCTTTCTAATTCTAGCTTATTCCCTACGGGCCACTTTGATAACAGAATAAGGGAGAATATGATGAGTTATTCCGCTTACTCACCCTTAACCTAGTTTGATAGTAGGGTTAAGTTATTTGGGGTCGGTTAAGAATGAGGCTCTTATTCTAGGAGTAACTCATTCTACCATTTCACATTGAATGAGTTATTCTCGGGGTAAAAATAAGTTATCAAACGAAAAAATGACAAATCTAAAGAATAACTCACCCTGATCCACCTCATATAACTTATTCTAACATGTTATCAAAAAGGCCCGCACGTGAGTACGTGTGATCTGTAGAACAACAAAAGGAAGAAGATGAAGATCCGATAATACTCATAGAGAGAGATGAAGACAAAGAATAAGATGAAAGTCCATTGACATATGAAATTTTAGATGAAGAAGAAATTTGACTTCACACACGATGAAACTTTTGTTTTATGATATATTAATTGTAGTTGATAAATTGTCATATGTAGTGTTTATTTAATATAACTTTTATACTTTTTTAGACTATCTTAGTGGTTATTTAATGAATTTATTTTTATTTTTACAATATATGTTAAAGTGTATCTTTCATATTTATAACTTAAGATATATTAAAATTTTATGGCGATAAATAATATTGATATTTGTATTTCTAGTATGACGGGTCACGGGTTAACCCGAACGGTTAAACCATTGACTTGTGACTCACTAACCTAACCGAGTCAAGGTCCGAGTCGAGTTTTAAAGCATTGGTTGAGAATGTGAAAGTTGTGGAGGAAAATGTTGTTGTAATGCCAACGGAGCGGCTATAACATTCAATGTAGGGGTAGGGGCATACCCATGCAGATGATGATAAATCTGTTGTAGGACACGCGGATGTGAGGTGGGTGCATGTGTTGAAGGTATGGGTTTTGTGGTGGCGTTGGTTATGTATATGAGGTGGAAATGAAATGGTTAGCGGGTTGGTGAGGCGGGTGGCATCCACTTATTTATTAATTACTGTACTCGGACGACCTTATTCAAATGTGCCTAGGATGGGAGAGTCCATCATGCCCTTTGCACTCATAACTCTCTTCAATTGATCCTCCACTTCAGTTATTTTATTGATGAGAACTTGCTGGAGGGGGCTCACGTGTGAAGCGGAGGGTTGGTCTTGGGACCTTTGAGGAACTTGCAAGAAAGGCCTAGGAGTATGGAGGGGTTTACCCATAGAAGGACCCGGTTGAATCGGGATACAAAGATTAAAGGGGCCTCAGGGCCGAGAGGGAGGACCACCTGAGGAGTAGGAAGATGAGGAAGAGAAGGAGAGGATACACCCATAACAAGAGCCTGAGGCTAACTTCGGTATGGAGTTAGGTTAAGGGTGGGTTAACTCAACTCGATTAAAGTAGCCCGGAGTTAAACTATTTTTGATTTGATAGGAAAGGAGTTAATCCAAGAGTAAGGAGGTGGGCTAACCTATTTTTAATCGAGTGTGATTTGATAGGTAGTACGTTAACACAGTAATGATGATAATTAAAATAGTATATTTATATATCTTTTTACTTTTTTAATATATTTCACATTCTCTCTCTACCTCTCTCCTCTCCCCTCTCTCTCACGTCACTCTCTCTCTCTCTCACACACACACATTAATTACTAGTTTATGTTACTATTCATCTTTAAACCTTTTATTTTATTTTATTTTAAATATTTTTTAATATATGTTATAAAGTAAATATATCATAAAAATAAAAATATTTTAATATAAAGCATATTTAATGTCACTAATTAAAATTCAAAACACAGAAACTTCCTTAATTATAGGACACGGTTATTTTTCATCTTTAAAAAAGTATTTTATTTTTTTAATATTTTAATATATTATATAAATTGAATATACCATGAAAATAATTTTTTGATAAATAACATCAATAATCTCACTAATTAAAATTTTAAAGTAAAAATGACATTAATTATGGGTTTATATTACTGTTCATCTCTTAAAAAGATTATTTTATCTTAATTTTTAATATTTTTAATATATTTTATAAATATAAAATACCACAAAAATAAATATTTTTGATAAAAAAACATCAATACTCTCACTAATTTAAATTTAAAAGTCAAAAACAACATTAATTATGGGTTTATGTTATTGTTCATCTTTAAAAAAATTATTTTATCTTAATTTTTAAATATTGTAAATATATTCTATAAATATAGTATACCATGAAAATAAATTTTTTATAAATAACATCGATAATATCACTAATTTAAATTTAAAAGTAAAAAACATTAATTACGGGTTTATGTTATTATTCATCTCTAAAATTTTTTATTTTATCTTATTTTTTAAATATTTTTAATATATTCTATAAATATAATATACCATGAAAATAATTTTTTTTGATAAATAACAGCAATAATCTCACTAATTTAAATTTAAAAGTCAAAAATGACATTAAGTATGGGTTTATGTTACTGTTCATCTTTAAAAAAATTATTTTATCTTAATTTTTAAATATTTTTAATATATTCTATAAATATAATATATCATGAAAAAAAATTATGTTTAATAAATAACATCAATAATCTCACTAATGAAAATTTAAAAATCACAAATGTTTTTAAAAGTTACTATTGATCCTAATATATTTATTTTTTAAATCTTATAATTATTTTGAATAGATTCTATGTGATAAATATACCTTTACAATAATAAAAATATTAATAAAAATATTTTTAATATTACTAAGTACTAACTAAAAAATTAATAATGATAATGGTTATTAAACGTAAACTTGAGAGAGAGAGAGGGTAACATTAATTACAATAAAGAGCGAGAGAGGGGGAGAGGTGTAGCATTAATTAGGAGAGAGAGAGGAGAAAGATACAACATTAATTAATGGAGAGAGAGAGAGAGCATAACCTAGATTAACCCACCTCCGGGGGTAGATTTTGAAATCACGGGATAACTTATGATTAACGTATTTTTAAATCTGATTAACTCTAACTCTCAATCAAAGTATAAAAAGAATTACCTCTAGGTTAACTTTGGGCTAACTCAAGGATAAATCGATATCAAAGAGGAGTTGAATGACTTGGATTTGCTGAGGGGTGAGATGGTCTAATACATCCAAGATTTGAGAGACTTTGTCATCATTTGGAGAAGATGCTTCTCCGGGAGTAGTGATTTGCATTTGATGCGAGGGATCAAAGAATTGATTATTGTCCATAGTGTGAACATGACCAGAAGAGTTGGGATGATATCCCTTGTAAAAGTTGTGACGAGAATTGTACATTTGAGGGATATGAGATACGTTTAAGTCTATCATTCTCATAGTCATTAGGTGTATAATTTGACATAGCGCAACATTATGTAGATATCAACTAATATTTGATCAAAATAAACTTGTAAGCAAGGTGGATGCTTATGCTTGGTTTTTAGTTTCCCTTGATGATTTAGATGATTTTTAACGAGGTTTATTCAATTCTCTCAAGGGTAAGAACCTAGTTTCAATATAGTTTGACTTCAGTGCTAACTAGGTTTATTCTTCTTACCACGTTTAGGCCAACTAAATCTTGGAACTTCAATGGTAAAATCAGCCCAGTGATCGAAGAGGGAATCCTTCGATGTTGGGAACTTACAGAGGTCTTGGTGGAGGAGATTCCAATCCAATGAGAGGAGTTCTCAATTGGAGGATCCTTCCTTCACCAAGATAGATAAATATCTCTTAAAAAATGTAGGGAGAGGAGGTCTTCCAAGCCAAGGATGCCCTGAATGCACTTTAAATGCGAGCAAATATGATAACAAATAATAGAATTAAAACAAGCAAGACATATCTCAAATATGCAATCAGACGCGTCTGCACATGCGAACACAACTCAGACAGAGGCGTCAAAGGTGACTGACGATTTACGATGTGAAGATAGCAGACGCGTCACTGTGGTGTGGCGCTAAAAGGGAGACACGATAGTGTGTGCTGATGCGCTCGGTGTGTGATAGTGCAAAAGGAGCATAGGCGTCACAGGGTAGTGACGCGATTGTGCAGACGCGACAGGAAGGACTGACACAGCTATGTGATAAGTGCAGAAAAACAATTTCATATAATAGGACAGTAAAGTGGGAATTCTAAGGATCAAACAATTTAACAAACTATGGTAAATAAAGTGCACGTGGTGCACAAAGAGAGTGGAAAAAATTAAGCAAACTAAGGGTTGCACACGCGGGTGCAAAGAGGAGGGGCACTCGTGAGTGCCAAGAAGCGGGGCACGCGCGAGTGCCAAGGGGACAAATGCGTCATAGGATGTGACACGTATATAAGGGCACGTCAATGCTCTATGACGCGTAAGAAGAAGCGCGACAGTGACAGATGACGCCATAGTAAGACTTTCAGAAAAGAACGGTGTGCACGCGGTACACAAAGGAAACAGAGCAAAAAAATAAATTGCACACGTTGTAGACACGCTATTTTCACATTTCTCGCGAGTAAATCTCATGTTACACCACGATGCCCCTTGACTGAAAATGGGCACTCAAGGGTCCAATGATCAAGAAACAAGTGTCATTCTTATGATGACTAACTTATGATCCACGGGATGTCCAAAATTAGACGTCTACAGATACTATATCCCCTAATACTTGCAACGGCCCTTTGACATCTATCTCTCTGAGCTCGAAGTAGAATCCTACCACAGTCCCTGACCAGGACCAATCCAGTGACATGATTGAGGTTCTTACGGAAGTCTCAGACAATATTCCCTACGACGGAGGTCATCAAAATATCACAACAAATAGCCTTTTGGAAGAGGATCATGCTCCTCTTTCTACACATGACGACGCAATAGCATCTACTCCTCCTTGCAGTCCCAATCAAGAGCATCCCCCCTTCGACCCATCTATAACTGCTCTTTAGTTGGACGATGGGTGCAGGAATTCTCCTCCTTTTGTTGCTCTTTAGGATGATGTTTCTGCTATTCCAGTGCCGTTGATCTCCCATCCACCAGAGGTGTTGGCTGTCCTTGCGAATTATGATGTAGGGGTCAACCCTATTGCCATCTCACCAACAATGGTTCTTTCCCCTACTGTCATAGATAAGGCTCCTACATCACCCTGCTGCATGCTACTGTTCATGTCGAGGGTTCTTCTCAGCAGGCCATCTCTCCCAATGACTATTCCTACAACTGGGTCTAGGATGGCACCCCTCGCATAGGATAATGTGGCTCCACCTGCGCTAGAGCTGCCTTCTCAAGGTACTTTGGGACTATTCAACGACGACTTCGACTCATCGGAAGTACACTTCTCGTCCAGTCTAAAAGGTGTAGTTAAAGTTTATTTGTCTATCCCTCAAGTTCCATCCCAAGAGTCTAGAAGTTCTTCTTAAGCTACTACTACTACTATCCTAGGAGTAGATTCGACTTCTTTTGATTTCCTGAGAAGTTCTTGAGATCAACTATTAAGAGTCCGTTGATACACACTCCCCTACTGGTGCTCTAATATAGTTGTTGCTCTATTTGTTCCTCAAATTACTCAGAACCAAGCTACTCTAGAGTATTTTCAGACATCAATGTCATCTATTATTGTGGCACATAAGGTTTGAGTTAGTGACTATCTAGATCAGGAGTATGATCAGGAGGGTGATCATGAACGTTGCTCACGACGTCTGGGCCTTCGACCTCGATCGCTGATTCATCGTAATACGTCTTAGGATGATCCTTCGTCGCCGTAAATATTAGAGATGATTCTCCTCGGTTTATGGCTTTTCACAATTGCCGCATAGTATTATAATTTAATTTTTTATTTCTTTGGACCAATCTTTGCATTGTAACGAGGGTTATGTCATCCTTCATTTGACCTATGCACCTATGATATCTTTGTCATGCTCCTTGCCCCGTTTAATTTCCTTTATTAATAAAATAAGCACTAGATGTGTTATTTTAAAAAAAAAATCAGAAATGAGCCAAAATGAGTCATCAAGAACCAAATCCCGTATGTACGTGTATTACATGCATTTAATTACGAGTGATCATGGTTCGATTTAGTTCGATTGGAGGACTTTTTTTTTTCAAACTAAATCAAACTAAATTAAATCTCAAATCAAATCGAACCAAACCAAACAAATTCAGTTTGATTCGATTTGGTTCGATTTAAATCAATTTTTTATATCTTATTATAATATATATGAATTTAATAAATTATATATATAATAAAAATACTTATATTTTATATATTTATACGTCTATGTAATCATGTTTTTTAAATATTTAAATATATTTATGATATATGATATTAAGAAATATAAATATAAATAATAATTCAATTTATTTGATTTAATTCGATTTCACACGTTATGAAATTAAATCGAACCGAATTTAAGTTAAAACCGAATCAAACCGAATCGAAATTTGATTCGGTTCGATTTAATTCGATTTAAATCGAATTATGAACACCCCTCCATTTAATACATTCGGACCACAATGTACGGGTACAAAAGCATATCTTTTCTAATTGGATGGCATGTTGATTTTTTTGTTATGCATATAAATACGCATATTATACACATATATAATAATTGAAATTACTAACTATGACAAACATGACTGCTGGCGTGTGAGTATTCTCCCAACAATAATAGGGAAAACCCTCCTAAACGGATAGTAGTCCCTTTCCAATGTCATGCTCCTTAAACTGCTTGACAAGGAAGCTTAACGGGACGCAAGAGGGAACCGGGCGGTGACCCGAAACGAAATTCCCTCCTTCGCAGGACCTCTCTAGTTAATGTTTCGAAAAATGGTTGTTTTAGCTCCATTACTAAGTGATGTTGGCTGGTAACGGAATTGGCGCATATGTGATCCTAGATCCCTAATTTATAATAACTTTATATATTATATATATATCATAATGAAAATTGTAACTCAACATTACTCGTGTCTACACAAAATGTGACAGACTTCTAGTAAAGTTTAGCGGTGCGCAGCTAACACTCATCTCTTAGGTCCCTTTGTTTGGCTGTTAATGGATCATGCTCAGGTCAAATTTACGTAGATCTGACTTAGTCGAATTCATCAATATTAAAATTTAAATTCGGTCTGACCTTGAACTATGTCGGGTCGAGTCGGATCTGACCCGACACTAATAAAAAATATAAAATTCGACTAAGATCTGACCCACCCAAAAACTTAACTAAAAAAATAAAATTTAATAAAAATAATATATTTAATAATATAAAATTTATAATATCAGTAAATTAAATAATTAATTAGAATTTTGATGTTAATTATTTAATATATTTAAAAAGAGAATTTTTAATTTTATAAGTAAGTAAAATAACATAATTTTAGTTAAGTAGTTTTTAACATTTGAATAGAGAAAAAAAAAGAAAACGAACAGGGTCAGCCAGCGAGCCGAATTTAAAGTTTGAGCCTGACCCGTGGATCTACTCGGGCCGGATTTTTAGACTCGACTAATTACTCGCACGCTAGAAAAGACCTTACAATCCGACTCAAAATTAGGCCAGACTCACGAGTTTATCGGGCCCACCCAACCTATTGATATAGCCCTATTTCAATGTTATACGTTAGATTTTTTTTTTAAATCCCTGCATCGTACCAGGTGAAGTCAGAGGTTAATTTCTATATAGTATAGTGTATTGTGTCTTTCTTTAACTTGGCCTTGCACATGGTAAGTTTTGATTTGATAGTTTGGATGCAATCAACGTTTCATAATAAGTTGTTGTCTTTAGTTTTCACAGTTAATTTGTCCAGATTACCTTGTTAGTTATGCTGTTCATTTTCCACACAGGTAGCTCTTATCATTCTTCATTATTCAGTAATGCTGCACCCCAAGCAATTTTCTGTACCCTTCCATGATGAGTACATTTGTATATGATTCAATGCTATTGAAGTGCATTTGCTTGTTACCTCCACTGTGAAATGTAGAGTGTTTACAAGCACAGCTGGCCCATCTTTCTCTGTTTCCCTTTTATTGCCCTGTAATTGCTTTCATCTTGTGCTATTCTCTTCTTGTTCCCATGATTGTTCCACATGCGATCCTCTTCTGGTTCCCTTTGCAACTTGTGAGTTTGCCAATCTTATGCCGTTAATCTCCTTCTGTGTGATAATGAAGACTGATTTCTCAAGAATGTAGCATTGTTACATATGTTCGAATTAAACATCCGATCTTTTCTCCTACATCTTTTTTATGACAGGTTGTATATATGGCCCTCCTTCTGAAACAGTCACCTGATTAGCCATGATTTATGGCCTTCCCAATCTGAAACAGTCACCTGTGTTCCAATAAAGCAACCCATATTAGGTCTACTTGTTTGTTGCCCCCATTGCATGACCAATATGTCATGTGTGTATGGTTGGATGTCGTAGACAGCATTGTATTGCAACTCCATCACAGCCATGCCCCGTGCATTATTTGGCTCATTGCTCGGGATGAGGTGACATCATGTGTGCACCAAGTACGGGACATGCCACCAGAGAATATACAGACCTTGTGTGCATGAAGCAAAAGATGCATCGACTTGCTACTGAAGAATGTGCAGACTTTGTTTTCATGGAGTAAAGGATGCATCGATTTGCTTCTGAAGAATGTACGGACTTTGTTTTCATGGAGTAAAGGATGCATCGACTTACTTCTGAAGAATGTATAGACTTTGTTTTCATGGAGTAAAGGATGCATTGACTTCGCTCATGCAAGAAAGCATGCACCGAATATGTATGCCTTAGACATACTCAAGATGCTGAGTGAGACTCAGACATGCACCGACTTAGTATTAAAGCAACTGATGAATGCACCGATGCAGTGTATGCATATGGCAGATATTGAACCGATGCAATGTGCAGGAGAACTAACAATGCACCGAGCATGCATGTGTTTCTACAGAGTTGATGCTATAACACACAACTGGCCGCGTCAACGCAGTGCCCATACTGCGTCAACGCACACCCCCTTCCAGAATAGGTATCCTTCTAGAAATGCTAGACTGAGTCGACGCAGCCACTACAGTGCGTCGACGCACTCTATATACCAGAACCCATATGACTCTTCATGCATGTATGGAAATAAGATGCTCAATCAATCATTCATATGCAGACACATGGTGATCGATCATTCATACTCATAGTGCTTGCTGACATCAAAACCACAGGGGCACAACAGAGCATCCTTGCAAGACATGTTATATATATGGCCCTCCATCTACATAACCATAGTTCAAATGGCTTGTGATAATCTTTTGGTTGGAACAATTATTTGAACACTTCTTTTCTTGTAATTGATAATGCCATGCATGTCAATGTTTCAGAATAAGTTGTTGTATTTAGTTTTCTCAGTTAAGGAGTCTAGACTACCTTGGCACTTCTGCTGGCCAATTTCCACACATGTTGCTCTTATCATTCTTCATTCTCCAGGTTTGCTGCACCCCAAGCACTTTTCTATACCCTTTCATGATGAGTAGATTTGTATATGATTCAATGCTATAGTGAACTTGTGGATTTCATTTTGTTAGTTAAGTTCGAATGTTAGCTTTCATTTTGTGCAACTTGTGGCTTTGCCAATCTTATGCCAACTTGTGCTTCCGTATGATAGATGTCACTCATTTCTCAAGAATATGGTATTTGGGTTATGTTCGAATTAAGTATCCGTTCATTTCTCCTAACTCTTTTTTATGACAGGTTGTATATATGGCCCTCCATCTACATACATTAAGCTCAGTATCATTTCTCCTACTCTTGAATTAAGCTCAGTAGCATTTATTTTGTAAGCATAGTAATTTTTCAATGTTATATATATGCCACCTCAAAGGCCCTTCCACGGTTCCATCTTTCTGTTGTAATTATACCTTCACAGCAGATGCATTGCGGGCATCAGAATCCGACCACATCAAAAAGGGCTCCCCGAGTTCTGCAGGTAGAAAAGAAACAGCGAAATCGGGACAAATGCAACCCACCTCCCCCGATGGGTTTCAAAGCCCATGGATATTCCGTGGTTATCCATGATTTATGCCCTTCCCAATATGAAACAGTCACATGTGTTCTATTAAATCAACCCATATTAGGGATCCTTGTTTGTTGCCCCCATTGCATGTCCAATATGTCATATATGTGCATGGTTGGGTGTTGTAGACGTCATAGTAATGCAACTCCATAACAGCCATGCCCCTTGTATTATTTGGCTCATTACTCTGGATGAGGTGACATCATGTGTGGTCCAAGTACTGGTTGCGGCGATGATGAATGGATTTCCATATTTTCTTTGGGGGTAGGATGTCAACTTATGACACCCTCACACAAAAAATGATTACACATACTCCAAATTTCCATACTGAGCCCACTCCACCATCACATTATGTATCTTCAAATTTTGTATCAATTAGTTGCTGTTTAAACTTTTAATTGTATGACTAGCTGAATATGTATTGCAGTTTGATACAATGTTCATCCCTAGGAATTGACTTATTTATGTTGGAGTGCTAATGCTGATTCTAATCGAATTTTATTATTGCATGGAGGGGTATTATCAGTGTTATACTCGAGTTTTGATAAGTGGATGTCGTATTGATGCTAAGGTATGTATCAATTATTTCATGTTTAAACTTGTTTAGTTATGACTAGCTAAAAACGTATTGCAGTTTGATACAATCTTCATGCATAAGGACCCACTTCGCCAAGCCCTACTGCACTGCGGTCGGAAAGAAGATCAGAGGAAGGGGGCAGCACATGATTGCACTAATGCTCCAGCTTAATTCCCTCACCCAAGAAAGGGCTTCTCCATAATAATCTGATGCTACATGTATACATCTGTTTTGTGGGGTTTGTTATAGCCCGGATGAAAATATCCTTTTGTGGGCTTTGTTATAGCCCGGATGTAAATGTTCGTGATGTAATAAATGAAAGCAGGGTCTTCAACCCATTCTGCTTTGTCTACCCTTTGTGCACCTAGATGTTCTTATATATATATATATATATATATATATATATATATATATATATATATATATATATATATCTTTGTGTGTGTGTGTGTGTGCGCGCGCGCGCGCGCGCGTGTGTGTGTGACGTAGTCGCTTACTCCAGATTGTTTATCGTATCGTCTCTTCTCAGGTTCATATGTTCCCGTGGGAGAACATATATATACAGATGTCCATCTGCATATGTATATAGATATATGTGTGTGCGAGCATTTCCTTTTTTTTTCACTGTCATCCTCTCCCCGGTAGATTGGCCATTTTTCGTTGTAAATACTATCACGTCATCCGTGTGGAGGAAGATATACGCAAACACAAACACACACGCGCACACACACAGAGAGAAAATGTGTGTGTGTGTGTGTGTGTGTGTGAGAGAGAGAGAGAGAGAGAGAGAGAGAGAGAGAGAGAGAGAGAGATATATATATATATATATATATATATATATATAGAGAGAGAGAGAGAGAGAGAGAGAGAGAGAGACGAGCACTAGCAACAAAGAGACAGAGATAAAATATATCATCAATAATAAATATATAATTGAATTTTAAATATTTATAAGAATACAGATATTAATTAGGTGATCAATGTTGATGAGAATAGTATTATTTACTAATTAGGTGCTAAAAATTTTAAGGATAATTTTTCAAGTTTATATTTAGATTATATTAATCATAATTTTATTGTCCCCTAATTTATATGTCATCACTTGTACATATTTATAATATATTTTCTAACTACAATCAATATCATTGTAATATTTTTTAGAACAATATATAATATAATGTTAATTATAGTATACCTATGTATATATTATTTAGCAATGAATATCAGTAAGTGTGAGAGAGAGGGAGAGAGTGACGTGAGAGTGAGAGGAGGGAGAGAGTGAAGGGGGAGAGAGAATAAACACCCATTAAAAAAATGATGAAGTAGGGGCAAATATGGTATTTGGGTTGTCATAAATAAAGAGTTAACCCACTTGTTACCAAATCACAATAGAATAAAAGTAAATTAACACACTTCTTTACTTCCAAGTTAACTAGTTTTCTACCGAATCAAAATTAAGTTAATCCAGAGCTAAGTTAAGTAGATTTACTTAACCCACAAGTAACCTAACCCCTTTCCAAAGTGAGGCTTGGCATCGTTGATCGTGTCTGCTCAGTTCGCCTTTCACATGTGAGAGAGATACCATTGTTACCCGTTAAAAGATAAAACTACCAAAGTGCCCAGATTATTGTAGCACATGCTCCTTCAAGCGGAAAGATTTTTACGATAGCAAAAACACATGAAAATATCGAACAACAAGAGACAATTGTCTTTTACATTTTAAAATCCTTGTCCACTAACTGAGAAGCTGGTTCAAGGTGGCTTCTGTGGATTTTGCTCTCACCCCCTCTCTTCTATCTACTTTCTCTTTCTTTCAAAAATCTCACGAGCACATAAATCGATGACATACTGCACACTTTTGTTGGGCTCCGAATTGTGAATCCCCTCACAATCTAACCAAAAGCACCCTTAGAAATGAAGCTAATGGTGTGTTTGAGAATGCATGCAGCTGCAATTTTAGAGTCGAAATCTCTCGACAATCTTTAATGTTTATCAAATATCCAACATCAGTCTATGTTTTTGAGAGTACATAAAAATCAAAGAAAAGAGATTATAGATACAAACGGGATACTCCATCGAAAATATTTATAAGCAAATGTAGAGAGGATTATGAGAATTTTCAATGATTATAAAGTGATTCAGAGATTTATACTGTCATAAGATTTTTATGAGAATGAAAAATCTGAGTGATTTCTCAAACAGACCTTAAAATAAAGTATGTTCATGTTTCAACACTGATGATTGGAACACGTCCTATGTGGTGTGAACTTGCAATCATACACGCATGGGGTTGGCATCCACTTATTAGACTTCCGTATTAAAATTGATGACTTGATGCACTAGCCTATAAACTTTCCTTAACTTGTTTTGCCCACTACGGAACTAGAAGCGTAGGTTCTTAGAGGATTATTCTAACGATCCAAGATTTGGATATCAGGTTAAATCTGATACCATTCTAATTCTACTACGTCACCCACGAGTTGGGAAACTCGGAAGGGTTCAATAGGTGTCACAAGAGTGTACAGAATTTAAAAATAAATATAGAAATTAAAGTGCTGAAATTAAAATTTATATTTATAAACAGATTTATACAATTTTATATAATTTTTCAGTCCGGATATACAAGTCCCAAAGGTACAACTCAACAAAAGAAAAGTATAAAGCCTTGGGCATACCTCGGTTAGCAAAAGCTGGCGACGCTAAGACTCCTGGGCGCTGCTCAAAACCTCCAAACGACGAGGAGACATGCCAAACCTGAAAAGAAAAGGGGTGAGCCTCATGTCATTGACTCAGTAGGGCTCCTGCAGATCTCCACCACAACAAAATGAAATAAACAGAGCAGCAAGTAATAAAATATAAAGACAGTAAGGTACGTAGAAAGAACGGCACTGCAAGACAAATACACACGCAAAACCACTAACTGCCAAAGCGTGCACAATGTCGAGATACCTCGAGTATCGAACACAACCCATACTGAAGTATACTCTCATAACCTCGCCACGAAAAGTTGGAACTCGATGACCTATCTCGGAATATCACTCATAGGGTACGAACGCTAATGTAACGACCCGAGAATCCGATTACCGGGAAGGCCCGATAACCCGAGACTCGCACCGCAACCCACGAGTCCGAAGACTCGGAAGGGTTAGAAGGATGGTGTGGAAACTACACAAGTATCATGAGTAATTGCAGCAATTAAACAGTTTATAATTAAGCAGGAAATGAATTAACATTTTACATGGTCCATAAAATAACAATAAAATAACAACAGTAGCAGTAGTCCACAACTAGTACAGAGACAAGAAAAGAAAGTACAGCTACACGGGGCATCCCCTGACTCTGACCTCTGGCACTACCTCTGGGCACCCGCACCACGCTGCGCCCCAGATGGGCTCCCCTGGGGCGGCGCCTCACCTGAAACACGGTGAAAACACGTAGGGGATGAGTCTCGGAACAAGACTCAGTATGAATCACTCGAACCCTACCTCGTAAAACGGAAAACCACTACGCTAGCGGTAGGAGAGTACCTCGGAAAGGAAAGCCCTGCACTCTGTCAAACAAAGGTCCTACGGCACGCAAACCGGCACTCGTGCCGCGGTGAGATAACCGAAACTCAACGGTCGACCCGGTAAACCCGAAGGTCAAACACACGAAACTGACAGTCAGACACTCCGTACTCGACAGGAGTACCTCCCACTAGAAGCACAGTCGGTAGCGTCCCCTGACGACTTACACCGCACCGCAGGTGAACTGCCTGACGAGATAGCGCCTACCCAAGGCACGAACACCGCACAAGTAACCACAAACAAGTGACTAGCTGGGGTCACGCTCGTCGACGTGGGTCCAACCACCCCCAACCACGTGTGCACACACAGACTATGCGTCCTAGGTCTGGTCCTCTGACCGATTTTTCCCCCGTAGCCGGACTCTGGCTAACGACGAGGGGCCCGACGGAAACCAGTCTAAAACCGTCCTCAGGGTAAGCCCGTACACCACTCCCTGGTGCGACCGGTACCGCGTACTGGTAGGCTACGACTAGTGAAGGGTCACCGAAGGAGTAGACTCTCACGTCACGGAAAACGACGTCCGCATCCGACGACGCACGGGGACCACCCCACGCACCGGCCCCGTCGCACGGTGGCCGCAGTCGGACTGAAAACGGGGTTGCAACCCTCTCGGGGCAACCAGGCACCTGACGGTCCACCCTAGGACCGTCGCATGGCTGTAACGGTCTAGGCGAGACCGTCACAGGAAGCCTGACGGCCCCACGCAGGCCGTTACACGGCCTGAGGAACGCAGGGAGTAACGGCCTGGCCCAGCGCGTTACACAAACGTAACGCACCTGCCTTGGCGCGTTACACGCGCCTCACGCTCTCAGCGTGAAAGTAATATGTAACGCGCTTGCCCCAGCGCGTTACACGAATGTAACGCGCCTTGCCCAGCGCGTTACGCGTCCCTCAAACCTGGGGGTGACTCAAGAAGTAACGCGCTCACCCTGACGTGTTACTCGGATGTAACGCGCCCGCCCTAGCGCGTTACACACGCAGACCCCCAACGGTCAAAAGACAACGGTCGGAAAGCCCCTGACGGCCCAGCCCAGGCGCGTCACTTACAAGTGGCGGTCTGTTGTGGGACCGTCACAGTCCCTGACCCCCAAAGGCTAACAAAGGACATGTGACGGCCCCCTCGAGGCGCGTCACATTGTGTGACGGTCCCTGGAAGGACCGTCACACGCACCCGGCGGCGAAAACGACGGGAAAGCCCAAAAACTTCAAACACGCCCCCATGCCTCCACCGGAGAGGGGAAAATCAAAGGGGAAGACCCCTGGGGACCCCTAGCATGATTCTAGGCCATCAAAATGCGAGATCATGCATCAAATCCATAGATCGGGCGAGCTCTCCCTAAATCATGGAAAAACCCCAAACATGCTCAATCAAGCCCCTCTCGGCCTCCCCTCGGCCTATAAATCATGGAAATGAACGGAAATGAGCTAGGGAACGTCACCCTACCTCAATGGAGCGAATGCTTCACCGGATCATCCGCGAACGGAAGAAATCGTCTTGGAAAACCCTCGTTCTTCAAGCTTCCCACGAGCACCGCACGTCCCCACGATCGCCTCACCGCCGCCCACGTCACCACGCCGTCGCCCCGCCGCCGTCAACAGCCGGAAGGGAGCTAGCCGCGGTCGAATGGGAGAGAGAGAGGGAGATGGAGAGGTCACGGTGGGGAGGAAGAAGAAGAAGAAGAAGAAGAGTGAGTGGGAGAGAGAAAATAGGGGGTATTTATAGAAAATTCGAAAAATCCAAAAAATACCAAAAAATAGAAAATTACATTTCCGGAATCCTCGGAACGCACCGATCGCAACGGTACCACTCGTGCCCAGGTGAACGACCCGGTTTACCCGCAGCGAGGTTCCGAAGGAATTGCCGAAACACACACCGGAAATCGGGCCAGTATAAACTCTCTAGAAAATCCAAACCTCCATAATTTCCAGATCTAAAAATATCTATGGTTTCCTCTCTTGATCCCCTACAACTTCTCTGAATAACCCAACTTTAGATTCGGGGATCTACCCACCGGTCAACGCCGATTTACAGGAAAATCAGTTTCTGCCTGAGCAGATCTGAAACGGGGAACAGCAGCCTTCAAAATTCTTCCACCAGAAATACAGAGCTGGTGATTTTTCTGGGATCCCATTGGGTCGAAGCCCTTCGAAGCAGCTTTCCAACGGCACCGGTTTCGTCGCATTCTGACATCGGTGCTGGTCGCAGTGAGCGATTTTGCTGGGTCGCGCGACTGAAAATAGCAAGTGCAGGTCCGTGGCCGGTTATTCCGGCGAGTGACGATCGGAGCCGCCCGGCCTCCGACTGGCTGTCCTGCGTGCCGCCGTCCCAGGGAGCGTCCCTCCAGGCATCCCCACTACAGCGGTGCCGCCCGGTCTCACACGGCCCCTCCGACCAGTACGTGGGCCCCATAGTAGCGAGTACGTGTGCTGCCGAAACGTCACAATAAGCTGCCCGTCAATCCGGAATCGGTCCTCCAGGGCCCACTTGTGTAGCCCTTTACCTCCCTGCGTGGAGTGGGCAGTAGTTCTTTGCTGTAATATTTGTGTATTACTTGTCCCGGGAGTACGAGTTCGGCCGGGTCCGTCTTCCCCACGCCGAGAGCGTGGAGGTATCGTGTTCGCTCCTACACTTGGCATTTGCTTTATTCATATATACTTGTTTATGCCGCTGCTAGATATCATACTAGGATCGTAACTCGCTATATATTGTGATATCATCACTGCTGCGAGAGAGAGTGTGACCGTCCCGTGACCCGATCCGGGAACAAGAGAGAGCCGACCACCCTAGCTCACTACCGGTTTCTCAACCGCGCACGTCCGACGCTTCCCTCGCTAAGAGACAATCATGAGCTCACCTAGAGTCCGAGGATCGCATATCCAATTGGTGTCGAGTCTGTGGTCCATCCCACATCAATTTGGTATCAGAGCGAGTTTGAGTCTAGGGTAGTCTTTGTGTCTAAAATAAAAAAAGAAAAGAGTGTCATTTACGTCTAGTCATCGTCTAAGTCGGTCTAGGTTGCATTTGCATACCATTAATCGGTATATAAAAAAGGTGTTGTCCGAACGTTAGGCTACGCCTGTCGGGAAGGCCGCACACTTGCGCGAGTGATCTTCGGATCTATTAACTCCGCCACGTACCGAGTCTTGGTTAAGTCTAGGTGCATCACTTGTTTGCATTGGTCGGTGTCTCCTAGTCCTTGTGTCCTTTGCATGCCCACTCGGCGAGGTACCCAATACCATCGCTCTACACCTATGGCCAACCCGCGAGATACCATCTCGGGAGACCTTCAAGCCATGCATGAGGCGATCATGGCCCTCGTAGCCCGGATGGGCCAATCCAAGGCCGCCTTTAAGACCTTATCGGACCGCATAGATGGCCGTTTTAACGCCATGGAGGAACGGATGGAGTCATCCGACAGATCCGTCCAAGGTCTAGTCGGACGGTTGGATAAGATGTCGCACGGAGACCCTCCTATAGTGGCCCAAGGCCCACTCACACCTGCTTAGGGGGCTGCCCAAGGCCAAGCCATTCCCATAGCCCAGGCCCAGCCCGTACATGTGGTCTAAGGCCCGCCCGAACTTGCTCCTCAGCCACCACAGGCTCCTCCACCCGCCCCTCCTCGGGTTCCCGAACTACCACGCCGTGACCTTGGTCTCGAGGACTATGGGTCCGACAATGCCTATGAGGGGTATGGTCCACGCCGTCGTGGCCTTCAGCCACCAAGAGATGAGGATGACGATAGGGTCCTCAAGATCGCGCGAGCGGATCCTCCCATTTTTTACGGGTCTTTAGATCCGAAAGTCTATCTAGATTGGGAGTTCGGCATGGACCGATAATTCGATTGGTACGACATGTCGGAACGTCGAAGGATCCGATTTGCTACCATGAAGCTCATGGGACAGGCACAAACATATTGGAAGAATGTAGAGAGCCTGTTATTTCAGCGGCTAGAGCCTCCGATTGACACATGGGGCGAAATGAAGCTTAAGCTTCGGCAAAAGTACCTTCCTCCCACATACCGTCAGCGACTCATCGATAGGTGGCAAAGTCTTAGCCAGGGAGACCGATCCGTCTCCGAATACATTGCTGAATTTGATGAGTACTTTCTACGATGTGGTGTCTCGGAGGAGAGTACCATGCCCGTGTCCCGCTTTCGACGTGGTTTGCGGCCACACTATCATTATGAGCTTTGCCGCAGCAATGCCAAAACGTTGGAAGAAGCATATCAAGTTGCTCTTGAGTTGGAGCAATTTGAGGGAGAGTTCGAGCCTAGCCATCGGTCGGGTCCCACCCCTCTTCGTAGCACCGAGCCTCGCCACTCTTTAGGGCCACCTCCGCGGGTCCCCATGGCTCGATCTCAGGAGCCCACCCGTCAGGAGCATTTCGCTCCATGGCCGTCCTCCCCCACCCCGTGATCTACCTCCATCCCAACCCCCAGCCCCCATAGCCCGTCCTCTGGCACTGGCACCCCCTCCACTATTGCCCAAGGCACCTACACCTCCACCATTACTGCCTACACCCCCTACCCGTCGGGAGGATAAGGGTAAAGGCCCTTTCATCGGAGAGAGCAGTAGGTCGCGAGTGCAGTGCTTCCACTGTCACGGGTTTGGCCACATTGCCAATGAATGCCCCGCCCGTGCCACACTAGCCCTAGGGGTTGGAGAGGTCTCGCCTCCTGAACTTGAGTGTGTCAATTACGATGGTAGTGACCTAGCCGATGAGTATTATGGAGACGGTCAGGAGGACTCTCCCGCAGCCCAGGATGCAGTTGCTTTGTAGGCTTGATGTTACCATCTTAAGTCTAGGGTCATATATGAGTCAGAGTGTTTTCATTGTGTGGTTTGTTTGTGTGGTGTGGTTTGAGTCGATTATTTGTGTGGTTTGCATACGTGTGTTAGTGCATGGTGAGTCTGCATGTGTCTTGTGCAAGCTTGTTGTCGATCTCTTATGAGTAAGAGGCGAGTGGACTCGCTCGATGAGTATGTGATCGGTTCTATATCTATACCCGGATCTAGTCACCTACAGGGACTCAGCGGTGATTCCTAATGAGTCTTCGAGCCGTCTCCTCCCCTTTGAGAGTGCCCCACTTGGAGTGTCCACCTCTAGCCCGTAGCAGCTTGTGCATATCGAGTATATATGGAATGAGCAGGTGATGGTCACTTGGAGTGGAGCGTACCCGCGTTACTTGGCACGGTGATGAATCCGCCGGAGTACTCGTGCAGCCGCACCCCTACTCGACGGGGTCGAGTTCCTCCCACCTGGGGTGAATTGATGAGAATCAACCCCGAGCATGAACTTTTTATTTTTTGCATTTGTGTCATTTAGTTTATTTTTATATCCATGGGAAAGTATATGCGCAATTGTAAGGCTTTGTAAGCCAATGCGTCATTCCCTTGGATTGTGTGGGTTTTTGTGCAAATATGCAGTAGGTCCAGCTCGGGGCCCCCCAGCCCTTTCCCATTAGTCCACCTAGGCCATGTGGGGCTGGTCAAACCATCCTAGGTGGCCATCTAGAAGGTTTGAATGTCAAATGACACATGGGTAGACAAAGGGATTAAATTTTCAAAGGTAGGTTACCTACCTTTCAAACTTGTCCCCCCCTTGGTCAAGGGGGCACCCCCCGCCCTTTTTTCATTTTATTTTTTTTGTAAAATTTGATTAGAACAAATTAGTTCTAAACCCTAGATCTAGGGGCATTAGAGGTCTTTTTCCCTTTATTATATATAGCAGGTATTTCTCATTTTGTGGAATTAATGAAGAAAAAAAGTCAGTTGTGCAAGAGCAAGCTTGGTGCGCCCTCTCATCCTCTCCTCTGGTCCCTCCTCCTCCTCCAGCTTTCTAGAGTGATTATCCCTCATATCCCCTCCCCTCTACCTCAGGTTTTGATCTGTGCCGCCGCCGCCGCCGTTCGTGCCGCTATCGAGCCGCCACGAAGCCATCGTCGGAGTTCTGTCCACTCAAGACAGTAGCATCTTCCACGAATTTCTGCTCTCAGATCCGAGATCTTCTTGAGCTGGGATTTTTAGGGTGTGTTTCAGGGGTTCCCACCATCCTCCAGAAAAATTGGTTTGGTCTCTAGATCCTATTTTGTATTTTTCCATTTTCGTTCATCATCTCCTTCCAATTCTGTCAGCTTTCTGTTCACTGTTACAGCCAGCTGAAGAACACCTTCTTTGAACCCCTTTTTGATTTTTCCAGGAGTCCCCAATTTTATTGGAGATTCTTTCCACCTTCCCATATCACCAAGAATTTTATTGATTTTTTGTCAGCCCTCCATATATTTTATAAAATTCGCCCAAGTTCCTAAATCTGTTCTGTCTGCCTCAGTCCAGATCCGATTCTTCGCCAGTATAAACTCTCTAGAATATCCAAACCTCCATAATTTCCAGATCTAAAAATATCCTTGGTTTCCTCTCTTGATCCCCTACAACTTCTCTGAAGAACCCAACTTTAGATTCGGGGATCTACCCATCGGTCAACGCCGATTTACAGGAAAATCAGTTTCTGCCTGAGCAGATCTGAAACGGGGAACATCATCCTTCAAAATTCGTCCACCAGAAATACAGAGCTGGTGATTTTTCTGGGATCCCATTGGGTCTAAGCCGAAGCAGCTTTCCAACCGTGCCACTTTCGTCGCATTCCGACATCGGTGCTGGTCGCAGCGAGCGATCTCCCCGGGTCGCTCGCCTGAAAACAGCAAGTGCAGGTCCGTGGCCGGTTATTCCGGCGAGTGACGATCGGAGCCGCCCGGCCTCCGACCGGCTGTCCTGCGTGCCGTCGTCCCAGGGAGCGTCCCTCCAGGCATCCCCACTACAGCGGTGTCGCCCGATCCCACACGACCCCTCCGACCAGTACGTGGGCCCCACGGTAGCGAGTACGTGTGCTGCCGAAACGTCGCAAGAAGCTGCCCGTCAATCTGGAATCGGTCCTCCCGGGCCCACTTGTGTAGTTCTTTACCTCCCTGTGTGGAGTGGGCAGTAGTTCTTTGCTGTAATATTTGTGTATTACTTGTCCCGGGGGTACGAGTTCGGCCGGGTCCGTCTTCCCCACGCCGAGAGCGTGGAGGTATCGTGTTCGCTCCTACACTTGGCATTTACTTTATTCATATATACTTGTTTATGCCGCTGCTAGAGAGCATGCTAGGATCGTAGCTCGCTTATATTGTGATATCACCGCTGCTGCGAGAGAGAGCGTGACCGTCCCGTGACCCGATCCGGGCACAAGAGAGAGTCGACCACCCTAGCTCTCTGCCGGTTTCTCAACCGCGCACGTCCGACGCTTCCCTCGCTAAGGGACGATCGCGAGCTAGCATAGAGTCCGAGGATCGCATTCCAATTGGAGTCGAGTCCGTGGTCCGTCCCGCATCAATTTGGTATCAGAGCGAGTTTGAGTCTAGGGTGTCTAAAACAAAAAAAAGAAAGAGTGCCATTTACGTCTAGTCATCGTCTAAGTCGGTCTAGGTTGCATTTGCATACCATTAATCGGTATCTAAAAAGGTGTTGTCTGAACGTTAGGCTACGCCTATAGGGAAGGCCGCACACTTGCGCGAGTGATCTTCGGATCTATTAACTCCGCCACGTACCGAGTCTTGGTTAAGTCTAGGTGCATCACTTGTTTGCATTGGTCGGTGTCTCCTAGTCCTTGTGTCCTTTGCATGCCCACTCGGCGAGGTACCCAATACCATCGCTCTACACCTATGGCCAACCCGCGAGATACCATCTCAGGAGACCTTCAAGCCATGCATGAGGTGATCATGGCCCTCGTAGCCCGGATGGGCCAATCCAAGGCCGCCTTTAAGACCTTATCGGACCGCATAGATGGCCGTTTTAACGCCATGGAGGAACGGATGGAGTCATCCGACAGATCCGTCCAAGGTCTAGTCGGACGGTTGGATAAGATGTCGCACGGAGACCCTCCTATAGTGGCCCAAGGCCCACTCACACCCGCTCAGGCGGCTGCCCAAGGCCAAGCCATTCCCATAGCCCAGGCCCAGCCCGTCCATGTGGTCCAAGGCCCGCCCGCACTTGCTCCTCAGCCACCACAGGCTCCTCCACCCGCCCTACTTGGGTTCCCGAACTACCACGCAGTGACCTTGGTCTCGAGGACTATGGGTCCGACAATGCCTACGAGGGGTATGGTCCACGCCGTCCTGGCCTTCAACCACCGAGAGATGAGGATGACGATAGGGTCCTCAAGACCGTGCGAGCGGATCCTCCCATTTTTTACGGGTCTTTAGATCCGAAAGTCTATCTAGATTGGAAGTTCGGCATGGACCGATACTTCGATTGGTACGACATGTCAGAACGTCGAAGGATCCGATTTGCTACCATGAAGTTCATGGGACAGGCACAAACCTATTGGAAGAATGTAGAGAGCCTGTTATTTCAGCGGCTAGAGCCCCCGATTGATACATGGGGCGAAATGAAGCTTAAGCTTCGGCAAAAGTACCTTCCTCCCACATACCGTTAGCGACTCATCGATAGGTGGCAAAGTCTTAGCCAGGGAGACCGATCCGTCTCCGAATACATTACTGAATTTGATGAGTACTTTGTACGATGTGGTGTCTCGGAGGAGAGTACCATGTCCGTGTCCCGCTTTCGACGTGGTTTGCGGCCACACTATCAGTATGAGCTTTTCCGCCGCAATGCCAAAACGTTGGAAGAAGCACATCAAGTTGCGCTTGAGTTGGAGCAATTTGAGGGAAAGTTCGAGCCTAGCCATCGGTCGGGTCCCACCCCTCTTCGTAGCACCGAGCCCCGCCACTCTTTAGGCCCACCTCCGCGGGTCCCCATGGCTCGATCTCAGGAGCCCACCCGTCAGGAGCATTTCGCTCCACGGCCTCGTCCTCCCCCACCCCGTGATCTACCTCCATCCCAACCCCCGGCCCCCATAGCCCGTCCTCTGGCACCGGCACCCCCTCCACTATTGCCCAAGGCACCTACACCTCCGCCATTGCTGCCTACACCCCCTACCCGTCGAGAGGATAAGGGTAAAGGCCCTTTCATCGGAGAGAGCAGTAGGTCGCGAGTGCAGTGCTTCCACTGTCACGGGTTTGGCCACATTGCCAATGAATGCCCCGCCCGTGCCACACTAGCCCTAGGGGTTGGAGAGGTCTCGCCTCCTAAACTTGAGTGTGTCAATTACGATGGTAGTGACCTAGCTGATGAGTACTATGGAGACGGTTAGGAGGACTCTCCCGCAGCCCAGGATGCAGCCGCTTTGTAGGCTTGATGTTACCATCTTAAGTCTAAGGTCATATATGAGTCAGTGTGTTTTCTTTGTGTGGTTTATTTGTGTGGTGTGTTTTGAGTCGATTATTTGTGGGGTTTGCATACGTGTGTTAGTGCATGGTGAGTCTGCATGTGTCTTGTGCAAGCTCGTTGTCGATCTCTTATGAGTAAGAGGCGAGTGAACTCGCTTGATGAGTATGGGATCGGTTCTATATCTATACCCGGATCTAGTCACCTACAGGGACTCAGCGATGATTCCTAGTTAGTCTTCGAGCCGTCTCCTTCCCTTTGAGAGTGCCCCACCCGGAGTGTCCACCTCTAGCCCGTAGCAGCTTGTGCATATCGAGTATATATGGAATGAGCAGGTGATGGTCACTTGGAGTGGAGCATACCCGCGTTACTTGGCATGGTGACGGATCCGCCGGAGTACTCGTGCAGTCGCACCCCTACTCTACGGGGTCGAGTTCCTCCCACCCGGGGAGAATTGATGGGAATCAACCCCGAGCATGAACTTTTTATTTTTTGCATTTGTGTCATTTAGTTTATTTTTATATCCATGGGAAAGTATATGCGCAATTGTAAGGCTTTGTAAGCCAATGCGTCATTCCCTTGGATTGTGTGGATTTTTGTACAAATATGCAGTAGGTCCAGCTCGGGGCCCCCCAGCCCTTTCCCATTGGTCCACCTAGGCCATGTGGGGCTGGTCAAACCATCCTAGGTGGCCATCTAGAAGGTTTGAATGTCAAATGACACATGGGTAGACAAAGGGATTAAATTTTCAAAGGTAGGTTACCTACCTTTCAAACTTGTCCCCCCCCTTGGTCAAGGGGGCACCCCCCGCCCTTTTTTCATTTTATTTTTTTTTGTAAAATTTGATTAGAACAAATTAGTTCTAAACCCTAGATCTAGGGGCATTAGAGGTCTTTTCCCCTTTATTATATATAGCATGTATTTCTCATTTTGTGGAATTAATGAAGAAAAAAAGTCAGTTGTGCAAGAGCAAGCTTGGTGCGCCCTCTCCTCCTCTCCTCTGGTTCCCTCCTCCTCCTCCAGCTTTCTAGAGTTATCTCTCCTATCCCCTCCCCTCTACCTCAGGTTTTGATCTATGCCGCCGCCGCCGTTCGTGCCGCTATCGAGCCGCCACGAAGCCATCGTCGGAGTTCTGTCCACTCAGGACAGCAGCATCTTCCACGAATTTCTGCTCTCAGATCCGAGATCTTCTTGAGCTGGGATTTTTAGGGTGTGTTTCAGGGGTTCCCACCATCCTCCAGAAAAATTGGTTTGGTCTCTAGATCCCGTTTTGTATTTTTCCATTTTCGTTCATCATCTCCTTCCAATTCTGTCAGCTTTCTGTTCACTGTTATAGCCAGCTGAAGAACACCTTCTTTGAACCCCTTTTTGATTTTTCCAGGAGTCCCCAATTTTATTGGAGATTCTTTCCACCTTCCCATATCACCAAGAATTTTATTGATTTTTTGTCAGCCCTCCATATATTTTCTAAAATTCGCCCAAGTTCTCAAATCTGTTCTGTCTGCCTCAGTCCAGATCCGATCCTTCGCCAGTATGAACTCTCTAGAATATCCAAACCTCCATAATTTCCAGATCTAAAAATATTCTTGGTTTCCTCTCTTGATCCCCTACAACTTCTCTGAAGAACCCAACTTTAGATTCGGGGATCTACCCATCGGTCAACGCCGATTTACAGGAAAATCAGTTTCTGCCTGAGCAGATCTGAAACGGGGAACATCATCCTTCAAAATTCATCCACCAGAAATACAGAGCTGGTGATTTTTCTGGGATCGCATTGGGTCTAAGCCGAAGCAGCTTTCCAACGGTGCCGCTTTCGTCGCATTCCGAAATAGGTGCTGGTCGCAGCGAGCGATCTCGCCGGGTCGCGCGCCTGAAAACAGCAAGTGCAGGTCCGTGGCCGGTTATTCCGGCGACTGACGATCGGAGCCGCCCGGCCTCCGACCGGCTGTCCTGCGTGCCGCCGTCCCAGGGAGCGTCCCTCCAGGCATCCCCACTACAGCGGTGTCGCCCGGTCCCACACGGCCCCTCCGACCAGTACGTGGGCCCCACGGTAGCGAGTACGTGTGCTGCCGAAACGTCGCAAGAAGCTGCCCGTCAATCCGGAATCGGTCCTCCCGGGCCCACTTGTGTAGTTCTTTACCTCCCTGTGTGGAGTGGGCAGTAGTTCTTTGCTGTAATATTTGTGTATTACTTGTCCCGGGAGTACGAGTTCGGCCGGGTCCGTCTTCCCCACGCCGAGAGCATGGAGGTATCGTGTTCGCTCCTACACTTGGCATTTACTTTATTCATATATACTTGTTTATGCCGCTGCTAGATATCATGCTAGGATCGTAGCTCGCTATATATTGTGATATCACCGCTGCTGCGAGAGAGAGTGTGACCGTCCCGTGACCCGATCTGGACACAAGAGAGAGTCGACCACCCTAGCTCACTGCCAGTTTCTCAACCGCGCACGTCCGACGCTTCCCTCGCTAAGGGTCAATCACGAGCTCACCTAGAGTCCGAGGATCGCATATCCAATTGGTGTCGAGTCCGTGGTCCGTCCCGCATCAATTTGGAATCAGAGCGAGTTTGAGTCTAGGGTAGTCTTTGTGTCTAAAACAAAAAAAAAGAAAAGAGTGCCATTTACGTCTAGTCATCGTCTAAGTCGGTCTAGGTTGCATTTACATACCATTAATCGGTATATAAAAAGGTGTTGTCCGAACGTTAGGCTACGCCTATCGGGAATGCCGCACACTTGCGCGAGTGATCTTCGGATCTATTAACTCCGCCACGTACCGAGTCTTGGTTAAGTCTAGGTGCATCACTTGTTTGCATTGGTCGGTGTCTCCTAGTCCTTGTGTCCTTTGCATGCCCACTCGGCGAGGTACCCAATACCATTGCTCTACACCTATGGCCAACCCGCGAGATACCATCTCGGGAGACCTTCAAGCCATGCATGAGGCGATCATGGCCCTCGTAGCCTGGATGGGCCAATCCGAGGCCGCCTTTAAGAACTTATCGGACCGCATAGATGGCCGTTTTAACGCCATGGAGGAACGGATGGAGTCATCCGACAGATCCGTCCAAGGTCTAGTCGGACGGTTGGATAAGATGTCGCACGGAGACCCTCTGTGGACGCACTTTTCGTTTAACAATTATTTTGTTCGTTTGTTGGATTATTAAGTGCGTGGGCGTGCCAGTCACCGGAGTGACAATTTATTCGGGCTCCGAAGAGCCCATGGTGCGCTCGATCTGACTTCGTCAGACGATTGTGTGGTTCGTGTCAGGACCGAATCCCGTCGCGCCATGAAGGTCACGACGTCATTTACATCCCCCATACGAGGGAATATCCTTGATTAATTGCCGAAATTAGGGGCCCCGCGGCCGAAAAGAATAGTACTAATTGTGCGAGAAAGAGACAGGAGAAAATCACACCAAAGCACGCATTAGGATGTGAGCCACTGGCCATGTCGGTCACTTGTGGACCTTTTATATTCGGACACGGGTCCGTAATGGAAACGCAATAGGAAAAGCCGAGACAAATCCGTTCAAGTGTCTGCCGAGCACCCGGCAATTTTAGTGATGACTCGGAGGGCGTCCGGAACGAGAAACAAATCCGGTCCGATTAGGATGTCGGCCCGAGATTAGGCCAGAACTCGGCTATATCGGGATAATTCCCGAGACTCGAATTCGACCTGAAAGGGCGGCGTCGTTGTTCCTTTTACCCCGGGTCCCGGGGGGAGATAGGGCTGCGGTGTGGGCCCCCGGCATCTTTTATCTGGAATTCTCTTGGTTATGTGCTCCAATTTCTGGCCTACGGTTTATTATTTCCTTAGGTGTTTGTCCCGGATGATTCTTCTTCTTTTACTCATTGTTATCATTATCATTATTATTTATTTATTATATTTTTTTTTATCTTCTTATTGCCCCTCCCGCCTCTTTTATTATGAGTAATGTTGCACATTCGGAGTCCTTCAATGAGCACATTTTCTTTTGATTTATTTGCCATTTGTTAAGGCCATTATCATGTTGTATATATGCATAGGTGTGGTGTGTCGGCGAAGGGAAGGTAAGAGTGTACCGCTGAGAGGCCCAGAGGGGAGCGTGCCGGCGAAGGACAAAAAAGGGGTACCGCTGAGGGCACAAAAAGGGGTGCCGGTGAAGGTTATGAAAGCAAGGGTGTGCCGCTGAGGGGAGCGTACCGCTGAAGGTGGGGGATAGGGTGTACCGCTGGGGGCATCAAGGTGTGCCGGCCAAAGGAATTGGGGTGTACCGCTGAGGGTTCAAGAGGCGTGCCGCTGGGGAAGGGATTTGGTGAGCGGTCCGGTTGATTAAAATGCACCGTTGAAGGGCCAATCGGAACGTGGTGGTGGAGGTTCGATCAGTTTTCGATTATTTATTTTAAGGCTTTTCTTTTCTTCTTGTCTTAACCCTTGTGTAGTTTCATATAAAATTCCTCCCTTGTTTTGTTTGTTCGGTTCGGCCTCTTTTCTTGCGGGTCGGGTTTTCGGGCGGCCAGGTGGTTGATTAGTTCGGTTCGGTTTTCGTTGTGATGCCGGCAGTGGTTTGATGAGTTGGAAGGTTTCGTCAGTCATCCTGCTTGTTTGTTGCCTCCTTTTGCCTCTTTTAATTGTTTATTAGCTCTTGACAAAAATTCGGCAGCATCTCCCCTTGACCCAGGGCGTAAGGGAGATAAAGGGCACGCGCCCACATGGAGTGGCGGAACCCGACAACTGGAGGTGGGCCCCCGGGGGAGCAACACCTTTATAGAATCTCGGAAAACGTGAAGGAAGGGGCTCGGAGGCGAGGCCAAGGAGTGGGCTGCTGAGAGGCTGAAGGGTGTGCCGCTAAAGACCATAAGGTGAGTGTACCGGCCAAGGGCCAATTGGAGTGTGCCGGCCAAGGAGTGTGCCGGCTAGGGGTAACAGAGTGTGGGTGTGCCGCTGAGGGCCGAAAGGAGTGTGCCGCTGGGGGCAAATAGGGGTGTACCGCTGAGGGCTATTGGGTGTGCCGCTGAGGGCCAAGGCAAGTGTGCCGGTCGGGGGCCAAAGTGATGCATTGCCGGAGGATTAAGAGGGCCAAGTGTGTGTGGGCTTGCAGATTGTTCAAGAAAAGGAGGAAGGGTTACTGGAAGTGAATGGAGGACTCACAAAGCCAGGCTTTAAAGGGGAGGCATCACATTGATGTGGTGGCTCAAAAGAAACCGGAGGAACGGAGGAAACGGTTAACACAATACATGCACTATGAAGGCAGGATCAAACCAACAGAAATAGCAAAAAAAAAGGGGCCCAAGGAGGGTGATTGTTTCCATTCGTGGGATGCCAAGGACGGTATCCCTACATGCATATTACAAGAGAAAATGCCCAAATGAGGCCATGGACAAAAGGAAAAGACTCCAAGACGGAGAACGAGAGGAGGAATGAAATACAAGACGGAAGAAAACATTGGGGCCTAAGACATAGGCTACCATTCCCAACCCTCTCCCCCAATACAACAAGCTCTCTCTCTCTTACTCTTGTTTCTTCCCGGTGGCCGTCGGACGGAGCTCAGGCCGGGAGGGTCGCTTCTTCTCTTCTCTCTTTTCCTCTTTCTCCTGTGTGTGTGTCTTCTACTGTCGGAGCCTCTTCTCTGTGTGTCCCCCCCTCTTTTTTCTCTCCTCTTCTTGTTTTTTGAACAGGAGGCCCTTTTTTATACCCCCAGCCACCGGCGACTTCGAGCACGACCGTCGAAGGCGGGAAGCCGGCTGTGATGATGGGTTTGACCTGCCCATGTACTGGCTGTCAGTGGGGTAGGCTACGTGGCCCAACGACCAGCTGCCACTTCGGACGGCTCCACTGCGCGCCAAGGAGGCGTAGGGCATGGGCTTCACGTCGGCCGTTGAAAGTGACTCACGCTGTGCCGTTGAAGGGCTGAACAAGCGTGCCGCTGTGGTGCCAAAAGAGCGTACCGCTGGAGCCCCGGATGGGCGTGCCGCTGAACGGCCTGAAGGGCGTGCCGCTGAAGACCCCAAAGGGTCGTGCCGCTGAAGCCCCAAAGGGCCGTGCCGCTGAAGCCTGCTGAGGGCGTGCCGCTGAAGCTGCTGAGGGCGTGCCGCTGAGGCCTGCTGAGGGCGTGCCGCTGAGGCCCCAAGGGGCCGTGCCGCTGAAGCCTGCTGAGGCCCCAAGGGGTGTGCCGGTGAAGACCCCCTCCCCCATGGGGGGTGTGCCGGTGAAGACCCCCCCCATGGGGGGGTGTGCCGTTGAAGACCCCCCCCCCCATGGGGGGGTGTGCCGTTGAAGACCCCCCCCCAGGGGGGGTGTGCAGGTGGAGACCCCCCCATGGGGGTGTGCCGTTGAAGACCCCCCCATGGGGGTGTGCCGGTGAAGACCCCCCCATGGGGGTGTGCCGGTGAACCCCCTTGGGGGTGTGCCGGTGAACCCCCATAGGGGTGTGCCGGCGAGGGCCGCGGCAGGGTGTGCCGCTGAAGGGAGCGTGCCGCTGGAGGGCTCTCCAGGGCGTGCCGCTGAAGGCTCTCCATGGCGTGCCGCTGGAGGGTTAAATGGGCGATTCTGAGCCCATTGTGAGCATGAGTTGTGGCCCATTTGATTTTCTTCGAGGCCCCTGGGATGTGGGGCCTTTGTGATTGATTTCTCCGGGATTTCTTCACTCGGCGCCGTTGTTAATGCTGGGCCGAGCATGACATTTGGATGTGCGATTTTCGGTGTCCACAAATGCCCCCCACCCACGGGTAGCGCAGGCGAAGGATGAGCCGGGCGGTGCCCGTGGGTGTCTTCGTCTCTTCTCTCTTTGTCGATGCCGACGAGGTGTCGAGAGCTGACCTGGTTTGTTTGCTGGTCTCCTTGTTAGTACCGACGTGGCGTCGGGAACTGAAGTAGTATGTTGGTCTCTTAGTCTCTTCAGCAGTGCCGACAGGGTGCCGGGAACTGAAGTAGTATGTTGTCTTTTTGTCTCTTCATCAGTGCCGACAGGGTGCCGGGAACTGACCTGGTTTGTTGTCTCTTAGTCTACCCATCAGTGCCGACAGGATGCCGGGAACTGACATGCTTTGTTGATCTCTCGGTCTCTTCGCCAGAGCCGACGAGATGCCGGGAACCGGCTGGCATGTTTTGTTGATCTCTTGGTCTCTTCGCCAGTGCCGACGAGATGCTGGGAACTGGCATGTTTTGTCGGTCTCTTGGTCTCTTTGCCAGTGCCGACAAGATGTCGGGAGCTGACCTGGTTTGTTGTCTCTTAGTCTCTTCATCAGTGCCGACGAGGTGTCGGGGACTGAAGCTTTGTCGGTCTCTTAGTCTCTTCGCCAGTGCCGACAGGATGTCGGGAGCTGACCTGGTTTGTTGTCTCTTAGTCTCTTCATCAGTGCCGACGGAATGCCGGGAGCTGAAGCTGTGTGTTGTCTCTTCGTCAGTGCCGACGGGGCGCCGGGAACCGACCGGGCCTCTTGGTCTCTTGGTCTCTTGGTCTCTTTGTTTCTTCGTCAGTGCCGACAGGATGCCGAGAACTGACATGCTTTTTGTCTCTTAGTCTCTTGGTCTCTTCGTCAGAGCCGACAGGGTGCCGGGAGCTGACCTGGCTTGTTGTTTCCTGGTCTCTTCGTCAGTGCCGACAGGATGCCGGGAACTGACATGCTTTGATCTCTTAGTCTCTTCATCAGTGTCGACAGGGTGCCGAGAACTGACATGCTTGATTGATCTCTTGGTCTCTTGGTCTCTTGGTCTCTTTGTCAGTGCTGACAGGATGTCGGGAGCTGACCTGGTTTGTTGTCTCTTAGTCTCTTCATCAGTGCCGACGGAATGCCGGGAGCTGAAGCAGTGTGTTGTCTCTTCGTCAGTGCCGACAGGATGCCGAGAACTGACATGCTTTGTTGATATCTTCGTCTTTTCTTGTTCTTCTTTCTTTTTGTACCATATTACCGATACAAGCGCCCTTTCGGGTTTTCGCCGGTACCGGCCCCCTCTTGCTTTTGCCCACGCGCCCTTTCGGGTTTTCACGTGGCGGGGTACCCAATTTTACCCGTAGCGCCCTTTCGGGTTTTCGCCACAGCCTGGTTATTGCCATTTTTACCCTTGTCCCGATGTAGGGACAAGTCCGGCGGGGTATCTCTATTTTTAACCCCATTTTATTTTATTATATATATATATATTTTTTTTTGACGAGTGATATGCAAGTGTCGGCTGGGGCACGAAGCCTTGCGCCGGAAGGTAAGGTTCACTCGTTGGCAAGAATAGAATGCCAGCGCAACGGGAGAATCTGTGCCGATTCGGACGTAAGGTCCGTAATGGCAATATTGTGCGGAGTGGGTGGCTAGGGCGCGGGGCCTTGCGCCGGAAAGGGACTTATTCGTTGGCAAGGGGCTAATGCCAACACAAAGGTAGAGATTCTGCCAATCCAGGCGTAAGGCCCGTGATGGCGATATTGTATGGCGTGGGTGGTAGCTGAGGCCCGAGGCGATGTGCCAGAGACGGGCTTGTTTTGGTGGTAGGGTAGTGACCCTATGACAAGGATAGAGCCACAGGGGTAGAGTCGTCTTTGCTGGTGTGGACGTTCGTCTGACTGGGATCGTGGGGATGGAATGTCTTCCCCGGGGGCATTTATTATTGTGTGTTGTCGACTTACTCCTCCGCGTATGTGAGCGGATGGATATGTAAATGTGTATACATATATGGGTATATATATATATGTACATATATATGTATTTATTTAATAGATATTACATATATTTATTTTTTTTGCTTTCCCTCCCTTCATTTTCTTCTTTTATTTTCTCCTTTTATTTCCCTCCTTTCTCTCCCCCTTTTTTATTCCCTTTGTCTCTCCCTCTATTTTTCATTCCTTCTTCTTCTTTTTCTTCTTTTTTTTTTGTATTTTCCCCCTTTTATTTCTTTTATTTTCCCCCTCTCTCTTTTTTCTCTTCTCTTCTTGTTTCCCCTTCCTTTTTTCTTTTCTTTTCTCTTTTCTTTTTCTCTTTCTTTTTTTTCTTTTTTTTCTTTTTTTTTTATAAATAGGGGGCGGGGCGCTTCGAACGGTCACTCCGTTCGAATTCCCCCCCTTTCTTCCCTCTTTCTCTCTCCTTGGCGACCGAGCGGACGGCCCCCTCCGTCCTCCCTCTCTCTTTCTTCTCCGGCGCCGAGCGTCCCCTCCGCCTCCGTCGTCGTCGTGGTGAGGGGAACACCGCGGGAGGGCCACCCCCCCATCTCTCTTCTCTTCTCTTATCTCCCTTCTCTTTCACCCTATCTCTTTCTTCGGTGACCGAACGGGCGCCCCCTCACCCTCTTCCCCTCCATCTTCTCCGTCCACGGGCGTCACCGCCGCCGTTGCGGTTGCCGTAGCGAGGGTGGTGCCGTGGAGGCACCCTCCCTTCCCCCTCCTTTCCCATCTTCCCTCCCCTTCCTCTTCTCCTTATTCTCCTTTCATCCTCTTCCCCTTTCCCTCTCTCTTTTTTTTGTGGGAAGGGCTCCCGAGCGTGCCGGGGCGAAGGGTTGCAGGCGTGCCGGGGAGGACGCCTCACAGCGTGCCGGGGGGGAGCAACTAGAAAGCGTGCCGGGGAGGCCGCCTGAGAGTGTGCCGGGGAGCGGCTACTAGGAGTGTACCGGGCAGGGCGCCCGGGGGCGTGCCGGCGAAGGCCCGTGCGGGGTGTGCCGGGGAAGGATGCTGGCGGGCGTGCCGGGGAAGAGCTGTCTGGGTGTACCGGCGAGCGGGAGCTGAGGGCGTACCGGGGAGCGGGGCACATGTGTGTGCCGGGGAGGCCGGCTCCAAGGCGTACCGGGGAAGCCACCAGCGAGGTGTGCCGGGGAAGAGGCCCAGGAGCGTGTGCCGGCGAGGCCACCAGCAGGGGCGTGCCGGGGAAGGCACCTGGGGGCGTGCCGGCGAAGGCACTAGCATGGGCGTGCCGGCCAAGGGGCTTTAGGCAGTATGTGGGGGCTTTTAGTTTTAGGGGAGAAGACTCTTTTGACCGGCGGACTTCTGGTGTTGCCTCTCGGGGCCCACCATGCTTTGTTGGGGCCGTCACTCCTTGTGGACGCGCACCCGTGTTTTCCCTTACGCCTCTGGCCTAGGGGAAACTCTGCCGAAATTTCGTCAGAAATTGGCAATATTTTGTTCATTTGACTTGTAGTAAAGTTTCTTTGCAGTCCTTTTGCTTGTGATTTGTTCTGATCTTCTTATTTGCATATCTTTGCAGACACATGGCTGCTCCAAGTGGTTCTCCCGCCCCCGCTGCTGCTGTCGGTGCCGACCTCATTCCGCGGGGTCCAGTGCCGGCAGTCACATGGCTCAATGTGGAGGAGCTAGACCGAGAGCACGCAGAAATAGCCGCTTTGGCAGAGTCATCTGAGTCCGACGGGGAGACCATGGATTTCCAGAGGCTTGCCCGAGTTGACAGTGGCTTCACATTTGACCGGGTCACCGGGGAGTACAGGAAGGACTTCCCGAAGGATAGGCACCTTGTTCGATTCCTGAAGCACCTGCGCTCCCGAGAGGGGCGAGACTTTCGCACTATAAAAGCCGTCGAGCGGGCCATCCTGCATGCCCGGGACAGTCTATTGTACAGCGTCCCCAGGAGCATTCCGATGTATCTGGTGGGAGAAGCCCGGGAATGGAAGCCGGTCCTGGGGATCGAAGGGGTGCTGCCGGCTGAAGATAAATTGGTGCGAGCCCCTCAGTTCACGCCAGCAAGGTGGGACATGTCTGCGGGGAAGGTGCATGGCGAGTCGCCCCGATTTGGTTTATTCCTGGCTCCCCTGAAATGGGGTTATAGGGAGGAGCCGTTCATATTGGACTGTTTGGCCATCAGGTTCAAGTACGAACTATCACTGGGCTGGTTCGGGGAGCTGAAGCTTCAAGACGCCCACAGCTTCCGAGAAGGGGCGGTGGAGTTCACGGAATATGTACTGTTCAACTACGCCCCGTTGCTGGTCCGAGTTGGCATCTATCACAGCGTGTACGCTTCCCGGTATGGTTATCCCATCTCCAAGGGTCTCTGTTGCGGTATGATAGAAGTATTTAGTGCGGAGACCAATACCTTCTACACGGCAGAGGGAGAGACTTCACTTGATTTGTGGAGCCTAAGCCAGCTGAGCGGCTTGCCCATTGACGGGGAGCCTTATGAAGAAGTATGCCTCCCGGACTTGATCAAAGACGAGACTAACGGGGACGGCTATTATTCTCTGGGGTATTCATACCGGTACCTGATGAAGGCGTACCGGGAGCTGTACCAGCTGTCGCACAAGGGAAGCAGCCCGCCCGTGGGGATAGGAAACGGGTGCGTATGGCGGTATGGCTGGAATATTTCTATGATGGGCTGAAGCAGTATGAAGATTTTCCTTGCGTTGGCACCGCTGTTGCTCGCAAGAAACGTGCGAAGCCCAAGCATGATGTGAAGATCCCCTCCAGGGGACGTCGGAGCGGGGCCAATCCGATGGGGGTCGACCCACAAACTCACTGTGCCGCCTATCTGACGTACTGGCTGTGTTCATTTGCCATGCCGTACGGGGACGAGACCGTGATCCGGCCAGATGCCATCTACCCGGCGTGCCAGATGGCGTGGGGTGTCAAACTTTCTCTGTGCCCGGCGGCGCTCTGTCTGATTTATAAGGCCCTGGGAGACATCAGCACGCACCAGTTCCCGAGGCAGGCCCGGTACGTGTGCCCACTGCATTTCTTCAACGCGTGGGTTTGTTCACTGTTTCCGGAGTTCGCCCCGCGAGTCCTTCAGGATTGGGGGCTGGTGCCGAGGATGCTGGAGTTCGCGAGTGCAGAGCCGGCTTCCACTTCCATGCGGATGTATGATATTCGGGGCCGGTTGACCACGGTTCCCCGGGATGCAACCGGTACTATTCATTTCTGGACTTTGGCGGCACATTCGAGCCCCCTCGTGAATAATAAGAGGGAATGCAAGGATGACCAGGTGGAGAGGTATGTCCACCCTATCAGCCAGGAAAACGTGGTGCGCCCGTTGCTGGAGCCCGAGCTGAGGGATTGGGCGCTGGCTATCCGCCCGAGCGTGTTGGTGTTCCGGAAGGGAGACAACGTACTGCTGGAGCCGTATTACCCCTTCCGATTTGGCCGCAACTTCGGGTATGACCAGCATATCCCTGCTTATCATGCGCAATTCGGCTTGCCTTCGCGGAACGTCCGGGGAAGTGCGGTCGCCGAGCACGCTAGAAGCTGGTGGGACTTCTTCCACCGGGCGGACTCTGCCTCCTTCAGGGTGCCAGCCCCGGGTCGCGTGCCCCGAGTGACCGAAGACTATATAAAGTGGTGGAATGCCCGGACGGCTTTCTATCGGTTGCACAAGACCGATTGTTGGGATGGCGCCGAAAGGAGATTCCTTAGCCGGCAACCGGTGCCAGTACTTGACATTGAGCCAGATCATCTTCTTCGGCTCAAGAACAGGCAAGAGAAGGAGGTGGCGACATATATGATAGCTCGTCGGGAAGCCCGGGATAGGAGGCCGACGCCGAAAGTGGAGCTGCCTCCAGTGGCGAAGGACAGCTATCAGAAGACGCTGAGGGATCTGTGCCGGGTAGGGAGCGACCGTCTGGACCTCATCAATTATCCATTCCCCATAGAGGAAGAGGGGACTCCCGCCAAGAGCTGGCGTCCGGAGAGAGACTTGGCCTGCCTGTATCGCACGTTCGTGAGGCGGGAGGAGAGGAAGCCCGAGAATTACAAGGATACCACGTGGCTATATATCCTCCTCCGGGTGAATGGGATGAAGATTGAAGATGTGACGGCCTCCATCCTGGGCAAGCGCCTGCACATCCCTTATTATTATGCTGATGGGTGGGGCATGGACCACTTCAATCTTTTCTGTCACCTTTCTTCCAAGAAGCATGCGGATCTGGCCAACCTCACGGACCGGTGTCAAACTATTGAGGACGTTTGTTGGCTAGTCCGGGAGGCGGCACGTCGGGACAAGGAGATATCCCTGAGCTACTGGCCGATCACGCTGCGGCTGTACACTGGCCCTCATGGTATTCAGTTCCCTCTTGCTCTTCGGTTTTGTCCCTCAGCGCTGCGGCTTTCGCGGTGAGTTAGATACTAATGGTATATGCATGTTCGTTCTTTCCCCTCTTTTCTTTGCAGACCATCCCGACAGCACGCAGATGGCCACGTACCGGAACCTCCTCCGGCTGGTGAAGAAGCCTGCGTATTTTGAAGCCGCGCCGCTGGCCCCGACCACGGCTCCTTTGCCTAAGGCTGCGAAGAGGCCCCGGGCTAAATCGCCTGTGAAGAAGGCGGTGGACGCCGCCAAGGCGGCTAAGCAGCGGGATACAAAGCGGAGGAAGACAGAAACGGCTAAGGCTTCGACGACTGTTCCTCTGGCACCACTAGCCCCGTCTTTCGAGGAATTCGAGGCTGCCCGTCCCGAGCCAGGTCAACCTGCCGGTCAGTGTTCCCGATCATTAGCGTGTCTCTTGAATCTCCCCCCCCTTTTATTTTGGAGTGGAGTCTTGACACCTGGATACTTCTTTTGTCTTAGCTTCTACGGGAGAGCCCGTGCCCTCGCCTGACATGGGTGAAGTTGCGGTCCCGACAGAGGCGACCCCGGCGGCGGCTCCGGCTCCCTTGCCGCCGGCAACGGGAAGGCCCCGGGCACAGTCGCCCGTTAAGAAGGCACTGGCTGCTGCCAAGGTGGCCAGACAAAAGACGGTAAAACGGCAGCGGACCGAGGCATCCCCGGCTCCGACGGCAGCCTCGCCGGTGGCCCGTGTCTTGTCCTTCGAGGAATTCGAAGCCACGCAGACCGAACCGAGCCGCGAAGCTGGTGAGATTCATCGGCCGCCCGTGTCGTCTGCGGTCGACCGGCCTCCCGAGTTGGCCTCGGATTCGCGCATGGCGACGATGCGCTTCTATCTCACGGGCAGCACGGAGGAATCGGCGCCCGTGTTGCTCCCGGGCGAGGGTACGGCTGGGATTCCCGAGAAGGGTTTGCCTGTTGAGGAAGCCCGTGGGTCATCTCGTGTCGCAGGAACTGAAGGGGGTAAATATTTTCGACTATACGGTTAACTCCCTTTTTTTTGTGTCTTGGGGCCAGTAGATTCAGCATGGCTTATCTTCCTTTGCATGACAGGCGTTGCCACGGCGGCCACCAAGTCATTGTGGCCTGATCTCGACCTCCCGATGACGCTGACATATGTAAGGAGGAAGAAGATCGGAGTACAAGCCTCGCCTAGCCCGAGGGAGGACGTGCTGGACAGAGACTCTGAGGAGGAAGCTCCTCTGCCGGCCCAGGCCGAGCCGACGGCGGTCGAGTCTCCGCCTGGGGAAGAGGTAGATTACAACTACTCTTCTGACGAAGCAGCTCCTGACGAGGGCGTGTCCGGGGCATCGGTGCCGCCCGAGCCGGTCTTCGGGGCCCCCTTGCTTGCTGGCTCCCCGAGCCTTGTGGGGAAGACCGCCGTGAGTGTGAGCTTGTTTAGGCCGGCTCTCCCTTCCCTTTTTGTGATTGACTGACGACTTTATTCCCCCCCCCTTTTTTTAGGATTTTCAAGAACCGACCGAACTTGAGGTCGCAGAGGAGGCTGCCCCGGCTGCGCTGATCGACCGCCCAACAGGGGTCGATGCCGGCATGGGCAAATTGGCTCTTTTACTCGACGCCCTTCGAGAGGAAATGCCCGCGGAGCCCTCCGGTACTACCAGAGCGGCGGGCGAGCCTCTGGAGGAGGGGGAGATCGCGCCTGAAGGTAGCATCATCCCAGCGGCCAAGGTGAGTATGCGGGCTCCACGGTCTCCCTTTTGCATGGTTTATTTTAGATGGCGAATAGCTGATTCCCATTCCCATGGTCAGGCGATGCCGATATCGGGGAAGGCGCCTGGTCGTATCCGGAAGGCAGTGGCCAAGCGGAGACCGAGCATTGGCCCGATAGCGGTGGAGGGGCCGGCTCCAGTCTTGGGCTTGGAGAGAGAGAGACTGGCTGCGCTCGTGGAAGCGGGACGTTTACCCCAGCTGGTGGTTCCGCTTCCGCCCTTCCCGAAACTCCCGGCTCAGATGGAGGATCCGCTCTTGCAGCAGATATTTGCGGGGCTCCGTGCGCATCTGGAGGGATCTCAGCCGCGAGGGAGGAGTTCATGGGTGGCGACTTCGGGCCTGGCCTTACTCGAAGCTCCTCCTCTAGCCGAGGTGACGGCCCCTGCACCCCTGCCTCTTGGAGGAGTGACAGAGTCGGGCCAGACGGAGGCAGAGGGGGCAGGTGACCTCCAAACGATGGGGGCACCGGAGGCTTCGGCAATGGTCTTTTCCTTTCCCCAGGCAATGGTCGGCCAAGAGTCTCTCGTCGAGCTACGCCGGCCGGGCGACTTGACCCTCGCCCTTCCTTCATCTTCAGTGGCGGCAGATACCGACATGTGGGCAGAGGTGGACAGCACCGTGGAATTCACCCCTCCGGTCGTGCCCTCAGTTAGTCACACGTCCTCAGAAGCGCCAGTCCGTCAGATGCTGATCACTTTACGGACGATGCTTCTCGCCGATGCTTCTCTGTCGTATCGGGAGGTGCATACCATCGTGACGCAATTAACGGGGGCGCTGCAAGTGCTTGGTTGTCCGCTGGGGGAATGGTCACGGCGGGTCTTGCTATTATTGAAATATGTCAAGCGCCGCGAGTTCCTGGAGACCCAGGCTCCTGACGAACGCGCCGCCCTTGATGCTCAGGCAGACGAATATCTGCAGGCCCTAAAGGCCCGACGCGACAGTAGAGAACGCCACGGAAAGGCCCTAGAGGAAGGCGAAGGCAGCGTTCGTTCCTTCAAGAACCGGATCGAGAAGCTGGAGGGCTATCTCGCTGCGGCTAAACTTGGCCTCGCCGAGGCGGAAGGGGCGGTGGCAGAGGAGAGGGAAGCTCTTGCCGTTGCCGACGTTGAAATGGCGTCCGTCGAAGCGGAGCTCGCCCGTCTTGAGGGATTGAGGGGCCGACTGCGCGATATGACGAACTTCCCTTGCGTCGGGATCCTCCCCCTCGAGGACATCTTCAGGGACATCGACTGAGCGTTGCATCCCTTAATTTCTCTTTCTTTTTTTTTGAATGTAACACAGGGGTATGCCCCGCAGCACATGTAGTTTGATCCTCTTTTGAATAGAGCAAAGCATTTATGATTTCACGCGTTCCTGGTGTATGCATTTATCCCGGAGGGAGCTTTCCCACCCCTCTTTCTCTTCCGTGCATATTGTTTTCTCCTTCCTCTTCCCTCGCTCTTGTATCTTTCCCCCCTTTTCGTGTAGGGGCCCATTGGCAGGGTATGAGTCTTTGCGGGGATTCACTTTGGAAGGACCAGGCAGGGACCCATGTCAGGGTACAGGAGAGTGCTCGCCTTCCCCGGGGGAGGACGAGGGGACCACTCCACCATACCGAACGGGCAACTCCCTGGTTTTGCCGCAATATTGGAAGCGCGTGCTGGTCTCGAGTGAGGGGTACTTGGCCAGAGACCCCTTTTGCCGTTCAGAGGTGGCGGACAGAAAGGTCCGTTTAGTCAGTGACTTAGACGGGAGGTCTGATCCAAAGGGGTGCTCGCCCCCCAGGGAGGATGGAGAGAAGAGTTCGTCTAGTCAATGACCCGGACGTGAGGTCCGAGCCAAAGGGGTACTCACCGCCCGGGAAGGACGGAGAGAAGAGTTTGTCTAGTCAATGACCCGGACGTGAGGTCCGAGCCAAAGGGGTACTCACCGCCCGGGAAGGACGGAGAGGAGAGTTTGTCTAGTCAATGACCCGGACGTGAGGTCCGAGCCAAAGGGGTACTCACCGCCCGGGAAGGACGGAGAGAAGAGTTTGTCTAGTCAATGACCCGGACGTGAGGTCCGAGCCAAAGGGGTACTCACCGCCCGGGAAGGACGGAGAGAAGAGTTTGTTTAGTCAATGACCCGGACGCGAGGTCCGAGCCAAAGGGGTACTCACCGCCCGGGAAGGACGGAGAGAAGAGTTTGTCTAGTCAATGACCCGGACGCGAGGTCCGAGCCAAAGGGGTACTCACCGCCCGGGAAGGACGGAGAGAAGAGTCTGTTTCTTTCTTTTTAAATCAATTTTGGTACCCCCGCTGATGCGGGGCGATGACTGGAAATGGGGGGCGTTCCCCCTTTCTGGCTTCTCTTTTTTTTTTCTTTTTTTTGCTTCTTCCTTCTTTCTCTTTCCATTTTTGCTTCTTCTTTTTTTTGTCTTTCTTCTCTCTTCCTCTTTCCATTTTTTTGCTTCTTCTTTTTTTTTGCCTTTCTCTCTTTTTTGCTTCTTCTTTCTTTCTCTTTCCATTTTTGCTTCTTTTTTTTTGTCTTTCTTCTCTCTTCCTCTTTCCATTTTTGCTTCTTCTTTTTTGTCTTTCTCTTTTTTTTTGCTTCTTCTTTCTTTCTCTTTCTATTCCTTTCTTCCCTTTTTCGGGAACCCGGCTGGTGGCCAAATCATTCGGACATTAATCACGCAAATCCGCCCCAAAATGGGGCGAAGAGTAATATTATTACCTGAATGGGGGCGCTGGGGCGTGGTACAGCCTCAAGTGCCTTCCATTAAGAGGCGGGAATTGAACCTCCCCGCGGTGGTTGACAATTACATAGGCTCCGCCTTCGTAGACTTTCTGGACTACGTAGGGTCCGAGCCAGTTCTCGTTTAGCTTACCTTTGGGGTTGGCCGCCATGAGATCTCTTCTCTTGACCATGACAAGGTCACCCTTCTTGAATTCGCGTTCCCTGACGAGCTTGTCAAAGGCGCGTGCAATCCGGGCCTGATAGACCTGGATATTCTGTTGGGCTTGAAGCCGCTTTCCTTCCAGACTGGAGAGTTCATCGAGCCTTCGCTCGGTGTTGGTCTGTCCTTCGGGGACAAGCCCATGCTGAATGGCGACCCTGAGGGACGGTATCTCCAGTTCGACGGGGATGATTGCTTCCGAGCCATATACGAGAGAGAAGGGCGAGCAGCCCGTTGGGGTCTTGTATACGGTTCGGTACGCCCAAAGTGCTTCATACATTCTTCCTTCCCAGTCCCTTTTGTTAGGGCTAACAGTCTTGGCCAGGAGAGTGCAGAGTGTCTTATTGAAAGCTTCGGCCAGCCCATTAGCTTGTGGATTGTAAGGAGTTGAGGTCCTCCAATCAATTTTATATTTTTCTGCTAGTCGGTAGACTTTCTGGTTGCGAAAGTGGCTGCCATTGTCTGATACAATCGGTCGGGCACGCCGAACCGGAATATGATGTTGCGGAGGAAAAACCTGGCCACGATTTCTCCGGTGACCTCCCGTAAGGCAACGGCCTCGGCCCAGCGGGAGAAGTAGTCGGTCGCCGCCAGAATGTATTTGCAACCTGTGGAAGACGCGGGAAAGGGGCCCACGACGTCCGTTCCCCATTGGGCGAACGGCCAACTGGGCACTGTTGGGTGTAGTGGTGCAGGAGGTCTTCTGGGAATGGTGGCATGCTCCTGACATCTCTGACACGACTTAGCATACTCGCAACAGTCGTTGAACATTGCAGGCCAATAATAGCCAAGTTTCTTGATTTCAATTTTCATTTTCGGCCCCGCCTGGTGTGCGCCAGCTATGCCGGCATGGACCTCCTTCATAACCCTCCATGCTTCTTCAATGGACAAGCATCAGAGGAGTAGCTTCCGTTTGGCATCGGCCACAATCCGGAATAATATTCCGCTTCGGAGCTCATAGGAGTCCTTGGTTCTGACCAGCTTGATTTTTTCTTCTCTTCGGTCGGGTAGTTGCTGGTGCCTGAACCACTGCATTAGGGGGTCCCTCCAGTCAGGCAGGCTGACGGCTTCTGCTGTAGCGACCTGTAGGTCCTCCTCTTCCGGCTCTTCTTCTATCATGCTGGGCATCTGGCGTTGGTTTATTACTTGGATATGGAGATATCCATCTGGGGGCACCGCCAGTGAGCTTGCCAATTTTGCCAATGCGTCGGCTTGTGCATTCTCCCCTCTGGCGACATGGCCTATCTCGAGGAGGTAGAACCGCTCCATGAGCCCTTTTGCTTTAGTGTGATACGGGAGCAGCTCAGGTTTTCGGACATCAAACTGTCCCTGGACTTGCTTGACGACCAGCAGTGAATCGCCGAACACCTGGAGCATTTTGATCTCCATTTGGAGGGCGACCTGGAGGCCGATGATCAGGGCTTCATACTCTGCTTCATTATTGGTGCAGGGTTTGCTGATGCAGCAGGAAGTGTGCATCACCTCTCCGTCCGGCGACTTGAGGACGATGCCTGCTCCGGCTCGTACCTTGGTGCGCCCGGACGGGGTCGCTTCTGTCCTTGAGGCTCCATCAAAGTAAAGCTGCCAGATGGCTTGTTGTATTTGGTCTACCTCTAGTGTTTCATCTTCAGGTAGCTCGGTGGCTAACGGGGAGTCTTCGGGCACGGGATGTGCTGCGAAGAAATCCGCGACGGCTTGTCCCTTAACGGCCCTTTGCGGCACGTAGGTGATATCGAACTCCATGAGTAGCACGGCCCACTTGCCAAGGCGCCCCTTTGGGACGGGCTGAAAAAGGATGTGCTTAATGGGGTCGGCCCTGGATATCAAGCTGACTTCATGGGATAGCATATAGTGCCTCATCTTCTTGACTGCAAAGACCAGGGCAAGGCAGATCTTCTCAATCGGGGTGTACTTAGCTTCTGCACCCACCAATCTTCGACTGAGGTAGTAGAGAGCCTGCTCTTTTCCCTCATCATTGTTTTGGGCG